>JANHGB010042386.1:61794-82536 GCA_026283785.1 Coracopsis vasa
AATACATCTCCCGAAGTGCTGCCACAAAGGTGGGAAGGGTTCTGCCAGCCCAGCTCTCTTCTGTCAAAATGGATATGGTCTCACATCTGTCAGGATTAGTTCTCTCCTGCCCAGCAAGGTGATCTGTTCGGGCCCTGACAATGTCATGCGGCTCTGGTGACTATTTTTTCTGAGCCAAAGTAGAACCTGAGTTACATTTTGAAAGGAATTATATTTTATTTAGCAGTGCACGTGTGCTAATTCCAAAAGAAACCCTTCTGCTGCTCCTGCCCAAACCCTCTGAGGTTTAGGGGACAGGTTCCTTTACTCTAGAGCTAATAAATTGAGCAGGTAATTCCGTTTTGCAGAGCTTCAGTGGGCCCTGCACAGAGAGAATGTGTGACTGGCATTTGTGCGTGCTCTCTAATTAGAGGAATGTAATTTAAATGGAGGAATGTTTCATGTTAGTAATATGATTTCAAAAGGCTATGTTTGGAGGGAATGGATTGAGCCATCCCTTAATGAGTTCTTCTAATAAGATGCCAGTGGCTAAGGAAGGAGAGCAAAGTGTGTGCAATTTGGCAAAGCAGGGAACAGCTTTTGCACTTAATTTTATCTGTCCCGAGGGATAGACAGGCAAAACTATTGAACCCCCCTCACGTACCACCGCAATGCAAGTGAGTGCTCTCTGCTGGTTCTGTGACCCTACTAGCTGTGTCCTCCTTGTTTCAGTGCGGCGTGTTGCTCCTCGATTCTCTATCCCTCCGAGCAACCATGAGGTGATGCCTGGGGGGAGCGTGAACCTCACGTGCGTGGCAGTAGGTGCTCCAATGCCTTACGTGAAGTGGATGGCTGGTGTGGAGGAACTGACTAAAGAGGATGAGATGCCCGTCGGTAGGAACGTCCTGGAGCTGAATAACATTGTGCAGTCTGCCAACTACACCTGCGTGGCCATCTCCTCCCTCGGCATGATTGAAGCCACAGCCCAGATCACTGTCAAAGGTAAGCAATTACTCCTTGTGGTGCTTCTGATTGGGTTTCAATAGTGTAGCCCTTTGCCAAAGTATCATTGGGTGCAGAAATTGACTGCAGTCTCCTGTGACTTTTCCACCTTGTAATGGAGGTTCCCAAACTCACAACTTTCTTTTTTCCTGCTCACAGTGTAGTATTTGCTTTGAAGGTCATTTCTACATGTTTCCACGTAACATGTGGCATGATAGGAGACAGGTTTGTGTCAGGCTGGGTCCTTGTTACGCCATAAGGAAACCTCATCAAGCCCGTTCACCCAACAGTTTCTGGCTTGTTTTGTGTATCAGCAGGATCAGCTCAGCACAACGGTAGGCCACAGGCTGTCCTGGAGAAGAGGGCTGTGGCTGTCTAGTCAGAGAGCAGTTTGCACAAAGATGTCTCTTACAAAAAGGGTGGGACAAGAAGATTTGTCTTAGCAATGTGAGGTGCCTGTGGGCCTTACCAGAATGAGCATTTCTGCTCTCCCCTTTCAGGGAGGAGCTGCATTCATTTTTCAACTGTTGTGTATTTCTCTGTCAATTTTCTCTTTTCCCCCTTACTGTCTGCCTTTTTCCCTTTCTCCATCTTTTGTTGCTGTCCTTAAGGTATGCTTCCTGCTGCCATTTCACAGGTAGCTTTGCCCCAAAGAGGACGTTATTGCTGATTGTTGACCGCATTGTAGCCCGTCCAGACAGCTCTGTAATGGGAGGCTGAAGCACGTGCCCTGCCTTTCCCATCTGGGGCCAAGCACGTTCACACTATCCCTTTCCTCCTCTACTTACAGTTAATTTGTAGCTCAGGTTTCCACAGATACGTCATCTTTTGAGTCTGTCTGTTCTCTCTGTTCTTGCAGGACCCCTCCTGCTCTATGGCCACCTCTACCATCGAGTTCCTGCTTGAACAAAACACAGAACTGAGTGTTAGCCCTCTCTAACCTGAAGATTAATAGCAAATTCTCTTTTCCCTGGTGCTGGTCAGAGGATGCTTTTAACCTTAGCTGTGCAGTGTTCCTTTTACTCATGGTGTCTGCTTGTCAGTACCTTTCCCAGCTCCTGTTTTCTTACAGAGCACAGGGGTTGCCTTGGTTATAGTACCTACCCAAGAGCGTATGAAAGAAAGGGGCATGATGAGGAGGTGGTTTGGACTCAAAGGGAGGAGGTGGGAACTGCACCATTGCCCTGATGGTTTCCAGTATTTACCTCTTTGTGTCTGGGACAGCTCTGCCTCACTCCCTCTTTGGCTGACATGATGCCCACTGCCACCCCAGGACTGCAGAGGTCCCCAGGACAGAAAGAAGTCTGCTCAGCTCCTTTAGCCCGTTGCCTTTCTCTTTGTTTCTCTTGTCTGTCTTTTCTGCACCTTCACTCTGCATACAGTACTGCCTCTGACCCTAATTCCTTCATCCAGTGTTGCCTCTCCTGTGCTTTGCTGGAAAATAGACAGTTTGCAGGGTTAAACAGGAGAAGCATAATGACACAGAGTTAATTGCAGTGAGTGCATCGAAGGTACAAGACCTGTCCCTTGCTCACGTACAGGCTGCACACCCATGCATGAACTGGCAAGAGTCAAGCTTCCAAAGGGAAGGGTGAATGAGTGTCATCTGTCCTTGAAAGCTTGAGAGAGGCTGCTAGGATATGTGTTATATCAGGCTGTAATATTAGGCAGGATATTTCACCTCCCTGAGTCATCCATGGGTAGATGTGTGGTGTCTGGTTGTGGGTTGCATGCCCTTTCCTCCCGTGAAAGTTCAATCCTCACCGATCTCTCAATGTTCCATGTTGCAGTAGCACTGGAAAAAGCATCTTCCCCAGCACTCCTGTGCTGTAGAGCCTGCCCTCCTCAGCTAAACCATGTGGAAACTGGAAACCTGTTGGCTTTGCCAAAGAATTAAATACTTGAGTATCTTAATTTGGGCTGAGCATTTTTCCTAGTTCCTCGCCAAGCACAACTGCATTACAAGTCACTAATGACTTTAACTAGAGTGGTTCGTAGGAGGTTTAAACTTACTGTAGACTTTAATTCAGTCATTGTCTTAAAGTATTTGTGTACTCTGCAAATCTCTCTCTCACACTTTTTCTCTTTCTTTCTTGTTTTGGTAAAATGGCAAATCCGGAAATGTTTGCTTGAAGTAGTTGTGTTCTCATTAACACTTCAGAGATGTCAGTGTCATGGAGTACTTGTGTAACAGTTTATTGTCTGGTTGCAGTTTGACACACCACCCAGTGAAATAGTGGATGTGAAAGTTGGTAATTTCTCTGGCTGTATCCCTCCTGCATGTGTTGTAATACTTACAAGACATTCCCCCATCAACCCATCTAACAGCACTGTCCATGAATTCCCTATGGCCTAAGATGCTGTCTCTGTGGAAGCAGGAGCATAGCTGCAGATTACCTGTGGTGCTCTGATTGCTTTACTGTATCCCTTGTAAATCAGCTGTACACCCGGCTTCTGGGGCTAGTCCAGCCCAGCAAGCACCTTCCCACTGCCAGCTGAACCCCCATGACAGAAACATTCCTGCATCCCCGTTGAATTACCTTTATTTAGCCTGCTGGTGGTAAGTGCGTCAAGCACATCTAATAACATGATTGCTCTGTTTATCCTTCCATTAAGAACCACTTCAAGCAATATATGGTAATATAAAAATGCATGTTGTAGAGTATGAAATGATTTCTGCCTTTTAAAGAAGAATGTTAATGGGAGGTGGCAGCTCCATTTTTATCCCCGTGCACATTGCAGGGTTTGAGCTGACTGAATTATTTAAATCACACCTCTTTGCCTTCTGATTGCAGCACTGCCAAAACCTCCAACAGAGCCATTAGTGACTGAAACGACAGCTACCAGTGTAACCCTCACCTGGGATTCAGGCAACTCCGACCCTATTTCATATTACGTCATCCAGTACAAGCCGAGATCCTTGGAGGGTCAGTTCCAGGAGGTGGATGGTGTGGCAACAACCCGCTATAGCATAGGTGGGCTCAGCCCTTTCTCGGAGTATGAGTTCCGAGTCATCGCAGTCAATAACATTGGCAGGGGTCCCCCCAGTGAGCTGGTCGAGGCCCGGACAGGAGAGCAAGCTCCTTCAAGTCCACCCCTCAAAGTCCAGGCACGGATGCTGAGCGCTAGCACCATGCTGGTCCAGTGGGAGCAGCCAGAGGAGCCAAATGGACAGATCCGAGGGTATCGCGTTTACTATACCACTGACCCGCATCTGCCTTTGAGCATGTGGCAGAAACACAACACTGATGACAGCCACCTCACCACTGTTGGGAGCCTCATCACAGGGACCACGTACAGCATCCGTGTCCTGGCCTTTACTTCAGTGGGCGACGGACCCCCGTCAGACATCATCCAGGTCAAAACGCAGCAAGGGGGTACGTATGGAGTGAGGTGCTATGGCTCCATGTGCACCTCAGTGGTGTGCGTCTCATCTGTGTGTCTGATCTACATCAGGCATCACAACTGCACTTGGTGATCAAACAGTTGCATGCCAGAGTGGCATCCCCACCCCACAGCTATGAGATTTAAGCTATCAGCTTGTCCTGGGTAGTTGGTGTCAATCTCTGCAAGTAACACAGCCCACAGTTATGTCTGGAATACAGTGGCTAAAAATGTGACACAAGGTCCTGGGCATGGATGTTGGCACCTATGTGACTGTGCTGAACCCTTCTGGGGTCTCGGTATGCATGTGGAAGGAAGGAGCTGGGATGCATTCAGGGGCTGGAAGTGAGCACGATTCCCATAGTCACCCCCCTGGGTCCCAGAGGTGCTTGCTTTTTGCCTGCGTTGTTGCAGGAGCACAGTATGGGGGAGAGGGAGGAAGGGAGAATCCAGAAAGAAAGAGGGTCCTCGCAAGGTGAAACACAAACTCTGCAAAGCCATGCTACTCCTTTGCCTGCATATGCCTCCCGGCACTAACCATGTGTTTGGTCCCCAGTTCCTGCCCAGCCAGCTGACTTCCAGGCAGAAGCAGAGTCTGATACCCGCATCCTGTTGACGTGGCTGCCTGCTTCTCAGGAACGCATTACCAAATACGAGCTGCTGTACTGGGAAGGGGAGGATGGCATCCAGGTGAGGATCCTGCTTCTGCATCAGCAGCACTTGGGGCCAGATATACCAATTCAGCAGCTTGGGAAAGGTGTCTGCTTGAGCTGGGGTGACAACAGGACCATTTCTTCTCTGTGTTTCTTCTGTCTCAGGGGTGTGTATAGGAGTATGGCAGTCTCTGGCTTCTGTGTAAGTGACCTCAGCAGTGCTTGTTGATGCCTAACAAAGTAACTAGTGACTGGTTTGGGACTGAAAAGACTCCAGAATACCAGACACCATCCCTGAGGCATCCTTACTGCTGGTGCCTTTAAAGACAGTAGGGCTTCTAGGTGGGTCTGAAATGGCCTCCAGTATGTGTCTGCAGCTCCAGGACTGGTTGCACTTAAGGAACATGTTGAGGGTGACCTAGAGAGAGCTCTTCCACGTTTACTGCCAGGTCCCTGGCATATATTTAGAGAATATATGAAAAGCAGTGCTGGCTTCAGGGTAGCACTGTGAGAACTGTGCAAAGGCAGCTTCACAGTGTCCGGTAGTCCTCTTCTCCTGTATTCATAGTGGCATGAGAGCTGCCAGATGCAAGTCCCCTCCAGGTGAAGTAACAGCAAAACAAGTCCTTTAGTAGCACTGTTTAGGTGGTATTAGCAATCCCAACTGCTTGAGGACAAGGGCTTTACTCTTTCACAGGGAGGCATTGCCTGTTGGGAGAAAACAAACTCGTGTCCTGTGCCCCTCACGTGAATTATATAACTAGTCGCAGCATTCCCACAAAGACAGTGACAGACAGTGAGTGCAGTCTGGACACCAGTGTAGCCTGGCTGTTGGGGAGGTCTGCCAGGGTCCTTGTATTTCTCCCAAGAAGCTCCATGCCTTGGATGTCCTGCAGAACTGCAACAGGTTTGACAGCGTGACTGTGACTTCCTGTGGGGCCAGAATGGGTGATGGAGCTGCCTATTCCCTTAGCATAGAGAGCTGAGCACCAGCTTTTCTAGATTTTCCAACTGCACCAAATAATCTATGTTTCCTTTTATTTGACAGCAAAAGGTGGAGTTTGACCCAACATCCTCATATGCCGTGGAAGGTCTCAAACCAGACACGCTGTATAAGTTCCGTCTGGGTGCCCGCTCAGAGCTGGGGGTAGGAGTCTACACCCCCATGATCGAAGCCAGAACTGCCCAATCCAGTAAGTGTCTGATACTATGCGCTGCTGAAGACAAAGCAAAAGCAGTCCAGTTTCCATCGCCTGGGCATGGAGTAGCCTAGTACCTCTGCCCTTGTGGGTCTTCAGGGATGCCAGCATGCAGTTTGCTGAAGGGTGTAATGGGGAAAGTCAGCTGGGGTTTTGGATCAGGGCTCTTTGGCAGAGGGGGTGCACCCAAGTGGTAAGTTCTTTCTTCATGTCCCTTTGATCATGCTGTCTTTCCCTTAGGATAAATTCATAAAAACTAATGGAGGAGTGAAACAGGCTGGGAAATTGCTTTGGAGAGATTGATTTGAGTGGGTTTGTGCATCTCTATGAATTTACTGCCATGCAGACAAGCTCTCTGGGCAGGCAGTATATGAGTGTTTGGCTCTAAATGTGACTGTCCCCAAACCATTGGATTTTCATCCCTTCACTTCCCATTCCAGCTGCCTTCCTTCCTCAGAAGTTCATCTCTGGTCCATACACTTGATTGATAGCAGGATGAGGCACTTTAAGGCCAGATGAGCTTGTGGCTCTCAGGCAACTGGAGAAGTCAAAGTTTGGCAAAGTGGCTGTTTGCCTGGGCTGTATGAGCAAGTAAGGCTGCTTCTTCTGGGACTACAGCACTAGGGGAAACCAGAACAAGCTGCAGCCGAGTTAATAGAGAGGCTAGATAATGAGGTGACCCAGGCAATATCACTTTCATCCTCACTCTGCCCCATGTGATCACAGAGCAGGAGTTTGCATTGCTCTGACTGGCAGCTCAAAGTGCTGTGCATAAGCAGATTAGGGCTATCAAAGGGCCCTGCGATAAGCTCGTTTTCACTAATGATTTTTGGGCTTGCCATTATGCAAAGAGCATTAAAAGGGGGAAAAAAGACATTTCTGTTAGCACCGTCTGTCTGGGATTTACTAGCTATGTGGGGTGAGCAGTTGGCAAAGGCAGCCAGCCTTCCCTGCAGGGAGGGCACCAGCATGCACAGCAGCCGAGAGCCTGAGATGGCCATTAGAAAGGGAGCTCAGGCAGGAAAGAGCAGCTCTGCTCACTACTGGAGTGACCTTCTCTTTGAGGAAAATTCAGCTTCATTAGCATATCAGTTGCAGGGATTCCTCCACCTCGTTAAGTGAGCTAATGGTGGCTTAGTGCCACACGATAGGCAGGTATGAGAATGGAGAAAGGTTCAGATCATGCAGTTATAAATATTTGAACACTGAGAACAAATTCCGAGTGTGGGGATTTGTATACCTATTTCAGATAGCTTTTGTATTGGTAGGCAAAGGTTGAAGCAACTCTCCTGCCACTTAAATTAATTCCATCAGTGGATGCTCTTATCCTTGAACACACTTAATCAGAGACAGCTCCATGCATAAATGAGTCCTTCAGAGTCTCACAACAGTCCAAGTAAGCGAAACCTCTGCTTCATGGACTCTTTAAGGCGAACATCTTCCCATGACCTTTTCCACATGCTGTCTGCTCACAGGGGATCTCATACTGGTCTGTTTTTAAGGTTGTTGCTTCACTGGCTGGTGGAGCAGTAGCTGTCTGGTTCTGTCATCTCTTTAGTGAGAGAAGTATGCACGGGGTAGAGGAGGTTTGGCCAAAAGCCACAGGAGTACCTTTGCTTGAGCAGCAAAACCCTCCTTACACTGAGGGACCTACAAGTTCTTTTGATTTATCCAAGAAGTGACTAGGTCTTGGTTTACAGGCCCCTAATTGAGAATATTTCTGGTGACGCGCTCTTCTATAAGTTCTCAGCAGTTACTATTGGGCTATTCAGTGAGGCTGACAAACCATTGGCTGAACAGTCCCAGTGCAGAGTGAATTCTTGGGTACTGAGGGTCTCGAAGTCAAGTAGGCCTTTCAGAAAGCTCTGCTTAAGCTCAGCAGAAGTTGTGTGCACAACTTCCAGGCAGAAATTCTTTGATCTTCACTTGGCATCAGATGGTTTGATTGGTTCCCTATGGCCTTAGAATTTGCTAATCTAGAAAGAGTGTTGCTCCCAGTTTCAAACTGGTCTCCTTCCTGCACTCTTCCATCTGGTGGCCCTGAAAAAGGCTGTTAGATCTTGGAGGTTGACATGTTGAGGTGGGACACAAACTGCAGGAGCAGTCAGACTCCTGCTTTCCAAATAGCCTGTCTTCGTGCTTTACTCCCGGCCCTAACAAACTAGTCTCGGTAGTCACGGAGGCACATCATCACTAGTGAGTCGCTAATGGGCTGGAGAAGGACATCTGTATTGCTGCTACTGGGCTTTTCTTGTGGCATCCCTGCTCAGGAGTGGTAGGGATGCTTTTCCAGAAAGGCCAGATGGATGCAGTGCCCCTTTGCACCCTTCAAGCAGCACAGCTCGGACCCCATCTTCTGAGAAGCCTCTGGGCTGTGTTTGCTGCTAAGCTGCTTACTTAGTTGCTGGGCACCCTGCAACGCATACAAGCAGTGCTGCTTTGATGGCCTGAGGAGCACGGGGGAGTTTTCCAGGAGCCTGCACTGCCTCAGGCAAGCAGTGTGATGCAGGAGAGGAGCCCATAAGGCCTCAGCATTAAAATGCTGTTCTCGCTTAAAATACAAAGGTGGGTCTTGAGGCTGCCTTTTCCCTAGCTTACAGAGTAGGTGGGCTGGATGGGTGCACAGGACTGCTGTGGACCAATGGGGGAGGCCGGTGTGAGTAGCCTGGAGGCAGCAGAGGTTTGCCATGTGGGTACCTCTACGTGTGTGGGTGCATGCTGCCACCCAGTCTGCTCTTTGTTGGCCCCAGGAGGGACAGTCCCACTCCTTATGCATTTTAAGTTGATCCTGCTCATGTTACCAAGTTTTATTTTGTTTTCTTTACATGTTAATCTGAGTTTTTGCCTTGCATATCATGTTTATGACTCTTACCCAGTCAACTTTTGACCTGCCCACCCTGCCAGCCATAGGTGCCTTTGGAGAAGTTCACTGCTGCATCCTAAGTGATGCTGTGGAGCAACAAAGCCAGAGCATATCTCTTCCATGAATGGGCTCTCTGCAGACCGTGGCAAAGGAAAGGCTTGCCAAGCTCCTTATGTCTCATCTGTCCCTTCTGACCAGTTGCTTTGTCTCAGCCCTCTCTGAGTTCACTCTTGGTGTTGCTTTGGTGTTACATCTTCCTACTCTCTTTCCTGCCACTTCTCTGCTGATTAACCAAAAGAGTGTGAGGATTAATTTTCTACCCTTGCTCCCTTCCAGTATACCAGATGGCAGAGCAGGATCAGCCCTCCCTCACATAAGCAACTGTTTGCTTCCCTTCCACGCACTGCTTTGACTTCTCTTTCCCATAGCAGCAGTCTTGATTCTGCTCAGGCATCGTCTCTTCCAGATCCATCACTGCCCACTCTCCCTTCATCTTTCCTTTCTCCAGACACCTCAGTGCGGGCATCAGAGATGGGCCCTCCTCCCTGAGCACTGAAGCTGGCACAAAGAGTTACAGGCAGCCTGTGACTGTCTCTGCAAGCAAATGGGCCTTGTGTTCTACAAGCAGAGGTCAGCAGTGGCATTGGGAAGTGCTGCTCTCCCCAGGTTTCCAAAAGCTTTTCCCACTACCAACCTGTGCCCAACAAAGCCAAGGCACAATTGTTGGGTGCTTTAATTATCTGAGGTCCCTTCCTGCTGCTATCTGGGGTAATGCAGGTTGTGTTTGCCTTTGTGCAGGCAGTGGGCAGGCAGGCTTGTCCCTGTGCCCTAGGAAGACTGGCTCTGGTGCGCTGATGGCTTCAAGGACTGCAGCATGAGGAAGGGCACCAGTCTTTTTTCAGCCTTTTTTAGGTTTCTGAGTGCAGTGAAGAATGGAAGCAGCCTTTCATCTGCCATAGCAAAGCAAGATACCTTGTACCAGCCTTATTGCAGGCCAGAAGCTTCCTAACCTTAAAGCAATTGTGTGTGCTATTTTTGGCAATAGTGCCCTGCTCTGTTTAGGGCTCTTGCCTTCTGTGCAAGCACCCGGAATTGCACCCATCTCCCTCGTGCCTTCCCTGAACAGGTGGCCTCCCTTCCTTCTTCATTCTTTCCACCCTTGCCTTCTTTGCAGGCATGCTGTCTGCAGCATCCCTGGGCAGTGAGGCCAAATGAGAGGAGCCTGCTGCTGCTGTGGGAGAGCTCCCATGTTGCTGGGGCCCTGTTGCAGCAAGACAGCAGTTCTGCAAGGCTGAAGAAGGGAATGAACCAGGCAATTGTCTAGAGATGCTCTGCTTTGTTCAGGTTGTCTCTTCTTTCCTGATCCCTCTTTTCACCCACCAGATTTGTTTTGCTGCTGTTCCCCAGCAATGCTGTGTGGCAGCGACTGCTTCTCATCCTGAAGTGTCCACTGCCCACATCCCATTCCTATCCCTGTGGCCACTTAACATTGCTGGGGCTTAGTAATTAATGCAAACTGCAGATGTTTTTTTTGCCTGTGAGGGTACAAGACCTGCCTGCTTTCCCCTGTATAGCTCCATGGGCCAGGAAACTCCTGAGGCAGGTAACCAGTTTGGCAGGCATGAAGCGGTCGGTCCCAGATACTAGGCACACGTGCAAAGCAGCACAACCATGTTATCTCCTGTTTCCACATGGTGCCTGGCTCCCACCTGGGTCAGGATGCTGCTCGCAGCTGATGGTTGTGATTCCAAACCCCGCCTGGACACACTCCAGGCAGCCTCAGTCACCTGCTTTCCCTACCCTCTTTTGTTTCCTTCACTTGACTAGGAGCAGGTTTTTCAAGCCTTCTTACAATCTGGTGTGTGAGCTTCCCTTCTGCCACTCTTGCCTTCTGTAGCTTCCTACCTCTTCTGGTTTCCATCTGCTTCAGATCTTCACTGAAAGCATCTTTCTTCTCCCTACCAGTCTCTCTCTCTCATGATCCTTCCCTTACTGCCATTTGTTGTGTTTGGTAAAGTGAGTGTCCAGAACTGCTTTGGGAAGAGGTGTTCTCTGATGCAGAACAGCACTTCTGTCTCCATGCTGTTCATCAGGCTTTCAAATACAAATTGCCCCTAGTGCCATCTTTGATCTGCAAGGCAGGCAGGCAGTTGTCCAGGAAGCTGCTGGCTGAATGTCCATGTGTATGTTCAGTGTTCCGTTGGCTGGGTAAAAGTTCCCTGTGCATTTTTGTTTGTCCTTCCACTCATTTCCCTTCATCTCCCCACTTCATTTATTTATCCCCAGCCCCCTCCGCCCCACCCCAAGATGTCGAGTGTGTAAGCACCAGCTCCACTACCATCCGGGTAAGTTGGGTGCCACCGCCTGCCCAGAGCCGCAATGGGGTCATCACCCAGTACTCCATTGCCTACCAGGCAGTGGAAGGAGATGACAACACCAAGCATGTGGTGGATGGCATTGGACGGGAGCACTCCAGCTGGGAGATCAAGGACCTGGAGAAATGGACCGAGTACAAGGTGTGGGTAAGGGCTCACACCGATGTGGGGCCAGGACCGGAGAGCATCCCCGTGCACGTGCGCACTGATGAGGATGGTAGGTGTTACTGAACAGCTACTTCAGCTACCGCATTGGGGTAACCAGGACTCTCCTAGCTGGGCTGCTGGAAAACAGGGGAAAGGGACTGGGGATATTGGCCTTGAGAGTGCTTTTCAAACAGGACTGGAGGCTGTTTGTAGCAGCTCCTTAGTCAGCTGCTCCAAGGAGTGAGTCTCCTTGGTTGCCCTGGCGTGGGGTAGGGGAATTGCTCTGCTGGCACTTGCTTTGATATGATATGGTTGCCTCCAGGCTGTGGGTCATACCTCCTGGTGTGGTCCCACAAGGGTCCTGTATGTGTTAGCAGTGCTTACTGCACGCATGAGGAGGCAGTACACTGCTTTCCCATTTGGCTTTCTAGTGTTTGGTAGTGGTGGTGTTCCATTTTACTGAAGGAATTGCGAGTTTTGTCAGCCAAAGGTTTCTCTCACATTGTGAGATTGGAACTTAAAGTTTACTTGTTGGCCTGAAATCCAGCAAACTAAAGAGGGGAAAAGAAATCCATTTGAAACTTGCAGATACCACAGGAAAGCTGCTTCCTGGCCCGGCTTCCAGGCAAGCCACAGCTTATATAAATCTGCTCTTCCGCTCAAGAGTCAGAATATCACATGGACAGAACACTTTACTGGATACGACAGCTTTAAAGAGAAATTGCTTTGTATTAGCAGGGCTGTCAGTTATGTCATCGTGACTTAAGCCATTTCCTTTGAAAGTGTCAGAGCTCAGGGTGACAGTACGAGCCTCTGTGGCTTCATGCTGACCCCAGAAGCTGCAGGTTTAATGGGAGAAGAAAGAGATGCAGCATCCAGGCAAAGAAGGGATCATCTCTGCATTGCTCAGTCAGCATAGCAAATTGAAACCAGGCACGTTACAGTTTCCCTAAATGGGCTGCCAGTGTCCCCCATGTCTCCGTGGCTCTGTAAGCAGTGTCTGGGAATGCTCGCTGACTGCATTCCTAGGCTGGCAAACACGTCTGTGTGTGTCCTGCTGCCTCTATTGTTTGCTTCAGTTCTCATTCAGCAGTTGTAGCCCAGGGGAAGCTGCTACCCCAGAAATGTCGCAGCAAGCACTCTCACTTGGTTTTTGGGCACCATGGTTGGACATTCCAGTGTAGCTGTCAGGAGTGATTTCATATTCTTCTGACATGCTGATGTTTGGTAGATAGCCATGATGAAGGAATGAAAAATGCTAAACTGTGATCTGAAAACAAATTGAACTTTGCCTGTTTGGGTCTCAGACACAGCACATATTCCCATAATGGGGTAAGATAGTGTTCTTCACTGTGGTGTGCTCACACTCACATCTCTTCGTGTCCCTGCAACATCTCCATATCTCCTGCCGAGGCCTCCCGCCTTCTCTTGCCAGCAGAGCTTGACAAGCAGCTTCTGCCTGGTTCTCAGGGAGGATCTTGTTTTTCGCTTGAACTCCCAACTGTGTGTGTGGGCAGGTGTCATGCTAGGGCAGGAGAGCCCTGTGGCTTGTGCAAGGTCACTGCACTAAGTGAATTGCGGATTACAGCGTAGGCTGCTCCAGCCAGAAGGAGGTAACTATTCAAGCGCAGCCCCCTTCATTCCCGTACCTTGAGCTGGCCTCATGGTGCTAAAGTGCTCCGTTCCTCCTTTCTCTATTTTATTTAATTATCTACAATTAAGAAGGACATCTGGGGAAAATAATGAATTGCCCTGCAGCTTAAAAACTGTGCTTACCTGCTGGGTAGCTGTTTCTTCCCATCTAGTTGGTTGAAATAGCAATCCTCATTATGTCTGCTTGTCAGCTATCCATCCCTAATTATATAATACTGATTATTTCTTGCTGTGCTGAGAATTGGGACATACAGGGTTCCAAACCCCTGGATTTTCCAGGGCAGTGGAGGGTGGAAAGGATGCTGCAGTAGAGTTGCTAGAATGGAGCCCAGGTCCTTCACTTGGGTACCAGGCACTTGGGTAGCAGCGGTGTGTTCTGCAGGGAATGCACACCTCTGTTCCCAGCTGCTTCAGCTGGAAGGAGCTTTCCAGGAGCAACTGAGAAGCTCATTTTTTAGCATTGACATTTTTGTCACAGTCAATGCAAGAGCAAAAAGTAATAAGGAGGTAATTTTTCCAAATGGTAAATAGGGTATAAATACATTTTTAAACGGGCCTCACCTTGCAAGAAAATTGATATTTTGTGTGCAGTGTAATTTTTCATTTTATTATCAAAAAGCATTCAGCTAGCCGTGCATGAAATACAGTCCCCAGAGCTGTCACAATTCCCACGGGCCCCTTTATCTGACTGAGTTCAGTGACTGCTGTCTCTGAGCTTTGGGTTATTGTTTTAGGATGGTGCTTTTCCCCCTCATTAACCTCTTGCTGTCACAGGAGAAGAGCACATGTGCACTTTGGCTGGTGGCAGGTACCAGGGCTCCCCGCAAGGGAGGCTCAGCACACAGTTACGCTACCTGGGGGCTGTGGGACTGTGTTTAGATGTATGCAGAGGGATCTGAGAGGAGATGTTGTGACAGGCAGGATGCAAAAAAGGCTTCAAAACCCCTGCCTCTGCTGCCAGGCACCCTGAGCTGCAGGTGGTTACAATATTCTTTATATTCTGCTATAGTCTTGTATTCTTCCTTGCTCCCTTATTGCTGGAGACATCAGAAGGATAGATGGACCTTGGGTCTGACCCATCACAGTGGCTTTTAGAGGTGCTTCTGCATGTCACAGTCATACTCTTTCCTACTGAGAGTAGCAAAAGTGCTTGGATGCTGGGAAAGGGTTGGGGATATGACCACACTGGAAAACCGCAGAATGATCTCCTGGGCAGGTATGGGCACTTGTGCCAACAGAGCTGTCATTGTACTGAGGTGTAGGGAAGGTAGAAGAGTGAGAGATGGCTACCAGTGGTCGTGTCGTACCTGCTAACTGTTTATCCTGTGTGTGTTACAGTGCCCAGTGCCCCACCTCGAAAGGTGGAAGTAGAGTCTGTGAATTCGACTGCCATCCGGGTGAGCTGGAAGCTGCCCATCTCCAACAAGCAACACGGGCAAATCCGCGGGTACCAGGTTACATACGTAAAGCTGGAAAACAATGAGCCCCGAGGACAGCCAGTGATCAAGGACGTCATGCTGTCGGAAGCACAGGTACAGTGTGAGGACCACGGGCTGGTGGGCATGGCACCTTTCTTCTCTGCAGAGGGCCAGGCTGTCTGGATCCAAGTATTTCTTGGCCTCCTCTGGAGGTCAAGCATGGGATTCAGCTCTGCCTGAGCAAGGCAAACAGTTTATCCCCAAACCGTGTTACAAATGGGTAAAATGTTTAATCAGGAAAGGATTGGTGTAGGAAAGATGATGTATTGAATGATGCTTCTCCCTTACCCCTTCTCTGACATGTACCTCTCTCTACCTGCCACATCCTGTGCAGATTTCAGCTGCAGCGAATTGTGTTTTGCCAGTCAGGTTATAAACCATCAGAGTTTTAAGGCCTTAAGTCTGCTTCTTTTGTGCTTACTATGTTCAGGGCAAAGTTTCTTCCTCTTTGTAGTGCTACCTGCTTTTTTCGCACAGGGATGGCTCTGCACCATTGGGTGGGCACAGCATGCTAGGCAGGGCAGCCCTCCTCTGGCTCAGCAAAGCCTCCCTTTCCTTCTGCTTTTGCAAGGCAGGGACTTGAACCTTGCATTGCCTCTTGAAACCAAAGTGTAGGTGAAACCAACTGAGTCTAGGAAAGGCTGATGGGTGGCAGGGGAGAATTGAGCTGCAGGCCCACATCGCCCTGCCCTCTGACTTTGCCCTCTGCAAACCCCATACAACAATCTGCTCATACTTATGCGATGTCCTGGATACCTCACTGGCTGTGAGCTGAAGCCCTGTTCCTTCATAGTGCTCCAGGCATAGATATGCACTCTGCACAGCCCAGCAATGTGTAGTTGCTTCTTTCCCAGGGTCCAGGGAAGTTCTTGGCCTGTTGTGAAATACAACTCTTCTTTGGAGCAAGGGTCTTTCGTCATGGATGACCCAAGCTGTTCTCTACAAAGATAATCGTATAAATGAAGTACAGGATCTGCTGCTGTTGGAAGCGACGAGTAATCAATTCAGAGCTGGCTTGCCTGAATGATGCCCAATATAAATACTGGAGAGCTGCAACGATTAATTGATCTCTGGCCTGAACGCAGCTGTGAATCATTTATATGTTTGTCAGTAGAGAGTGCAGTGCACAGAGGCAGCTTTACTCCCCATTCATATTCTGAAGGGTAAAACTCAGAAGTAATGTGGAAGGGGAAAACTTTGAAGAGAGAAAATGCTTTGAGGGTCCTTGCAGTGTTGGCTGGGGCATGTCTCTGTTCATGCTTCAAATGTTGCTTTATTTTAATCATTAGAAAAGCAGCTTACTGTGCTTTACTTATTCCAGGAGGATATAAACTTCTGTGTTGTTTGACCAATTGATGCTGTGTTGTTCAGCTGGAGTTTGGAGTTAATGGGTTGGTCCCAAGCATCAGTGGGCGAAGTTGGCAATGTTGTTCTTGTTTGTGTTTTCAAACATTTCATGCTTGCCCAGCCAGTTCTGCTTTCACTCCTTACTCATACATTTCAGAGAGAGAAACCCCATGTTAATGTGCAGGAATGAGGATTCCAGTGCCAGAAACTTTCCAAGAAGTGCTGGGTTTTACATTACTTTGAATGTATGCATCCAGGAAGCAAGTTGTTTGAAGCCTCCTGGCATGTCAGACCACTTACCAGTGTTTCGTATTTGGTGAATTTATGTGGGAAAGTTCTCGAGTGCTGTGACAATGTTTTTTTCTGGTGTGTGTGGTGCTCAATTCATCCACTGTAACTTTTGGATGGAAGCAAAGGCCAAAAGATAGTTGCAGAAAAGTGACTACTCTGATGGAGTCATGCCACTCCTGGGATAAACTAATGATGACCCTGCAGGGAAGAGGTTTCACTGACTTGGCAGTAGAGATCTTTATTTCCCAAAAGAGTGAGAAGCCAGGCGTGACCTGTGCTTGTGATGAAATACATCTGTTCCAGAAGCTGAAGAGCCCTGTAAGAGCTGCCATCTTTCAGTACAGCAGTGTGTGTCTTTGCAAACAGCTAGATGGAACTTTAACAAGTAGTCTTGGAAGAGTTATTTTCTGTGGAAGGCAACAAAAAGAGCCACAAGGAACACCTGTCCCTGCAAGTCACAGGATGAAAATGGTCAGAATATAGCCACAGTTCAGTACTCCTAAACATTCGTAAACATTTCTACCAGTGCACAAGGGGAGAATTAAACTGGTTTCTTCTCTGGAGCCAAAGAAATTCTCTGAACACGTAGACAGAGCCTCTCCTCTTTTTGTCTAGCCAGGCTGCCTGCTGATTTTGAGCAGGTATGTACCACATAATCTGCTTCCTGCAGATGGTATGAAGACCCTGGTTTTACAGCTGACTCATCATTTTTCCTGATTGAAGATGAGAAATTAAGAGAGAGTAATCGAAGATGAAAGGAAAAAGGAAAGGGAATGGAGATGTTAGCTGTGCAGATAATATAGATCCTGAGTTTTCAAAACCATTTGAGTGAAAGGACTAAAAACATCAGCAAGAAGTGGGGCCCTGGTGCTGGAGAGATCACATTTTATTTTGCAGCCTCCTATCTAGGTAAAGTAATCTGTCATTCAGAAGGTCCTGTGATGGAACTGAGGCCTCTCCCTCCCCTCTGTGGCTGTGCCTGAGACTGATTACCTCCATCAGACTTCTCATGCCTTCTAGTCTGAGCTCTCACCTCCTACTGACAGACTGATGGACAAGCAAATCATAGAATCATAGAATAGTTAGGGTTGGAAAGGACCTTAAGATCATCAGGTTCCAACCCACCTGCCATGGGCAGAGACACCTCTCACTAAACCATGTCACCCAAGGTTCTGTCCAGCCCAGTACTGAACACCGACAGGGATGGAGCATTCACAACTTCCTTGGACAACCCATTCCAGTGCCTCACCACCCTCACAGTAAAGAACTTCCTCCTTATATCTAGTCTAAACTTTGCCTGCTTAAGTTTGAACCCATTACCCCTTGTTCTATCGCTACAGTCCCTAATGAAGAGTCCCTTCCCAGCATCCCTATAGGCCCCCTTCAGATACTGGAAGGCTGCTATGTGGCCAGCCTGCTTGTTCTCAGCCCAGGCTGGAGCATCTTGAGGGGACACTTCACCTTTTGCTGCATTGTGGCCCCAAGAATTGCTTCTGCCCTCAACTGTGCAGCATATTTGCCCAGGAGCCTGCCTCCTGCATCATTCTGAGGATGAGGCATGCACCTTAGCCTTGCTTAGAGCCCTCTGCAGAACCAGCCTGCCCAGAGAGCTTAGCACTGCTTCTGCTGCTGGGAGCTGGCAGCGTACAAGGAGGTCAGGCTTTGTGGAGGAGACACTCCTGCCACCTCCTCCTCTTCCTGCTTTGCAAACAGTCATGGCAGGGCAGAGGCACACTGCCCACAAGAAGGGCTGCAAGCTCACGGGAAGAATGTGTGGTCTTTGCAGGCAGCACTTCTCCATCCAACATGCAGACTGAGTGCATGTCCCACCAGCTTGCTCCAGATGAGATGAGCAGGAAGAAGTAACGGCAAGCACTTCAAGCTGTTGGACAGAGATCAAAGGAAAACAGGGTAGCAGAGACTCCTGTTTCCTGGGCATTGCCCACCCAGGCATAACACAGAGAAACTTACAGCCTCCCTCTTTCGCGGGGTAATTGTCAAGGATCTTTATTTAAATCTACTTGGAACAAGTCGTGCATGGGTCTGGCATGGAGGTGAGATGTACTCTGCTTTGTAAGTGGAATAAAACTGAAAGGCATCATCCAAGAGGCATTTAAGTAATAGACAAACATGAACTTCTGGAACCCTCAGACCCTTCCACATCCCCACAAGCTGGCACCCAAGTTTACATCTGGAGTTGTGCCACAGTCGCTGAAGCAGAGAGAAGGATCAGAAGGAAAGCTGCAGTATTCACTTTTCATAGCTGGGTCTGTTTAGGAGGGCTTGGGTCTGTCTTTTGCAAGAGCCATGGACAGGGAAAACAGCCGTTCCCTGGTGCGACATGACTGTGTTGTGTGGTGTTGAAGTGTAAAATGAAACGTTAAGGCACTGCAGCTGCCATAAATACACACTGTTAGCTTTAGCACTTCCCTGAGCCATCCTCTCTCATGCACACAGCCCTGTCTGAGTTCTTTTTATGACAGCTCCTGAGCTTTTCAGATCAATTTGTCTTACTGACCAACCTTCAACAGTTAAGAAGCAATTGAGCTAGTTTAAGGAAGGAAATGTTTTGATCTGCAGATGATATTTTCATAATGAAACTGAATTTATATTGAACATATTTATGCAGGCCTGGCTTTTCACTGTTATTCCTCCAGCACAGTTCTCAAGGCATTTCTTTGCACTCTGATCTGATGCAAGATTAAAGTCCACTGAAACATAAGAGCAAACAGAGTTTGAAAATTAAACGCTTGGTCTAAAATCCTGGTGGGTGATAAACTCTCTGCTGTGGTGTGAGGGGCTGTCAGATACAGTAGCCTCCTGAGCCCAGGTCTACTCTGTTGTTTGTTGCACTGGGGTGTTACCTTCTGCTCCTGCAGCTACGTGGAGGCAGGCTGGGGTGTTACCATCTACATGGCCCCCATCCACCAGGGATGTGGTGTTGAAGCAGAAATGTACTTCTGGGAGAAAGAGCTACCAGGCCTCGTATACCTCCTATAGCAAGACTTCTGCCAAATTTTAGATCAGCAGGGCAGAGTGTGGCTGTTGCCAACAGTGTGGACTGGCTGGCGTGTGGGTAGTACATCAATAGCAATGACTTGGGTTCAGCTAAGCATGCAACACTGGAAATAACACCAAGATGTATGTGGAAAGAGGTCCTTTGGTGACCGTAATACCTCGTGAGGGCTTTGGCTGTATAGGAAGTCTTTAGGGACAACTTGACCCCTGCAATGAAATTAAATTTTAACATGCTTTAGGGGAATAATTCTACTGCAGTCTCATGGCATCAAATAAGTGAACTATAATAAAATCTTAGAAGATTTTTTTCTCCAATAGCTGCTTCTTTCTGAATTTAGAGAATAGAATAACAAATACTTAGAAGGTATGCCATCTATTTTTCTGCTGAGGAGAGTACTCTGCCACTGTGACAGGTTGCAGCCTGTGAAAGCCACCTCAAATAGCCTGAGTACAAAAGGCTACTTGTAGCCTTAATATCATTTAGTATTACTGCTGCACCCACGGGTTCCCAGGCACTTCAGCAGTATTAGCTGGGCTTTCCAGTGTCCCAAGGAAGTCAGTATCTGAGTACCATTTCACAGCTGGTAGCTCAGGTTCAGAAGAAAAGCCTGCCAATGCTCACACTGTGAATCAGGGGCAATAGTACCTATCTTCCACTTTCATCTCTATGCTTGAACCTATTGACCAGTGCTTCCTCCAGGCAGATTTAGTAACCTGAGATGGAACACGTCACCTTGGCTGAGAGAGCTCACTGTGATCTCTGCAAACCTTCCTTTGGTGCATCAACCACAAAGAACAGTGCTACAGGCATGCATGGCAGCAGCCAAGGTCTGCTAAGTTTCACCACCTCAGTGCAGCTTTGATGTCTTAGAACCCCAAATCCAGCCAGAAACCTGCATGTTCCCTCTTCAGAGCCCTAATTGAGCTGCCGTGGCTGAGAATCCACGTGAGCTATTGCTGGGAAATAGTTTGTATAAAAGTCTTACCTGCAGGGCTGCTCTTGCCAAACAAGCATTTGCCATTTGGTATTGTGTAATTGGAAGTGAGAAGCTGTTTCCTCAGTATATGCACCAGTTTGAGCCTTGTTCCAAGCCACACAGCTTTGTTGGAGAATCAGCTTAGTGTGGAGCTCTGTGTAAGACTCTCAGCTTCTTGCAGCTGTTCATGAGAGACAGCACTTCTCGGTTTTCTGACATCTCCAGAGCACTTTGTTGCAAATGATACAGGAAAGAGAAGCTCTGTAAATGTTGTATTGGTGCTTCCCTGCAGAGAGTGCCCTCTGAGTTTTGTGTGTTGAAGTCTTTGATTCTCAACAAGAGATGGTGGCTGGAGGATCACTAGGGCAGAAACTGG
>JANHGB010042386.1:86772-100220 GCA_026283785.1 Coracopsis vasa
GAGTGTTGGTATCGCCCTCTCATGGCAAAATTGAGGCATAATTCTGTCAAATACGGTTTTCTCATGCTCATCTGTGGGCTCATACATTTCAAAACTGTTCAAGGATATTTTATTTACCTAGGTTTGGCTACGGTCCCATTTTCATTTTCATATCAGTGGCCCCATCCCTTTGATTCTGAGTATCTTCCCTATCAGTTGATTTGTTTACAAATCTGAGCTGATGTGAACTGAAGACACATCCTTTTTTAACTGAAGGAGATCAAGGTATTAAACCACCAATTTAAATCCATCAGTTCCTAACCAGTGATGACAACATCCCTTGACTTGTGCAGCATAAGCAAAATCCTGTGGAACGCTTGTGTTCACCTTTCACATCGACACTGACATCACGAATCTGCTCATCAGCTAAACCAAAATGTATTCTGATGGCAAACAGCCCGCCCAGCTCTGCTCGCTGCCTCTGCAGATGGTAAAACTGCAAGGTTTCAGGATGAAATTTGTCTGCCTCCAGACAGATCAGGGTGCTGGACTTGGGCTTCTGTGTGTCTGTTGTGGTACAGTGCGCTGGGGCCAACATGGCCCGGTGCTGCACACTAGCTGGAGTGTCTGAAGACCACTGATTGGGAGGACGGGATTCGTATCTTCTCCGAGTTACATGTGATGCTTTGAGGTACCTTAACTCTTTCCTATAAAAGGGGATGAATTTTGGGGCTGGATATGGCAGAATTTATTGCCTGTTTAGATGGCAGCACATGGGAAAACAGCAGCCAAGAGCTGGCTGGCTCCAGCTTCCCTCATCACCGGATTAGGGTCAGTCTGCCTCTATCCATGTGAATTGTCTGTCGTCCTCTTCACCCTGTTGTCTGAACTTTCCCACTTTCCTCAATCCTCTTGGACTGAGCAGCACAGAAGCGATCCTTCCTTGCCCTCCTTCCAGGCTATAGATGGTCATTGTGTGTTTATGTTGCAGTCCCAGGGAAGCCCACCATGATGATTAGCACGACAGCCATGAACACAGCCCTCATCCAGTGGCACCCACCCAAGGAGATGGTAGGGGAGCTGCTGGGTTACAGGCTGCAATACAGACGTCTTGATGAGGAAAAGATGAACACGATAGACTTCGGGAAGAGAGACCATCACTACACTGTGACCAACCTGCACAAGGGGGCCACGTACCTCTTCAAATTGTCTGCCAAGAACAGAGCTGGCCCAGGAGAAGAGTTTGAGAAGGAGATCACTACAGCAGAAGACGTGCCAAGCGGCTTCCCACAGAACCTGCGTGTGGTGGGTCTCACCACTTCAACCACAGAAGTTGCATGGGACCCTCCAGTCTTAGCAGAAAGAAATGGCAAGATAGTCAACTACACAGTGGTATACAGGGACATAAATAGCCAGCAGGACCTGGTTAATATCACCAAGGACACAAGTATCACTTTGACGAATTTGAAGCCTGATACCACTTACGACATCAAAGTGAGGGCCCGCACCAATAAAGGGGTTGGGCCACTCAGCCCCAGCATCCAGTCCCGGACAATGCCTGTTGAGCAAGGTAAGTGCCCATCTAACGAGCCCTGTCAGCAAGCGAGAGGCCTTTGCTTCAGCTCATGAGGCTATGCTCCCCCTTGCTCTGACTTAATGAGATCAGGTACTGTGTGGCTCCCTAGTCTAAAACTAGTTTGGCGAGGGGAGGCTCAGCAAAGGTTTCCTTAAAATTGCCATTTGGGGAAGAGGGGCGTTGGTGGTAGCTTAATTGCCTTCATTGCTCCACAGGCACACTTTGATGTTTTGTCTGTACATGAAAGGCTCCTGCTTGAACTGGAGCAGGCAGCTGGGTAGGATGATCTGCAGATCCAGTACCTGAGCACCACTGTTCTTTGATTACGGCAAAGGGCCAAGAGAGTGTGAGTAGAGGGGGGAGAGAGGAACACTACAGTTAAGCCTATGACTTCCTTTCTGTGATGCTGGAAATTATAGTAAAAAAGCAAAACTCCACTGGAGACTTGGTAAAAAGGCAGCTGCTCTCTTCTCATCTCACTTCTCTGCTGTAGCTGAACTGTTTGACCTCTGATGCTGAGATAGATAAAGAGAGACTTGGAACCGAGCTGCTGCCTGTCTCCCTCCTGACTTGGTCTTACAGTGCTCAAAAATCTTGTTTTTCATTTCAGTGTTTGCTAAGAACTTCCGCGTCAATGCCGTCATGAAAACGTCTGTGTTGCTGAGCTGGGAAGTGCCTGACTCCTATAAATCTGCAGTGCCTTTTAAGGTAAGAGTGGGATGCAGAGAACAGGGAGCTCCACCTGTGGCAGTGAGCAGGACAATGGAAAGCAGCATCTTGAACTGCCACATGGTGTTTCCAGGCCATTATACAAGAGATGAGCAGAGCAGGGTCATATTGCTCACTGGCCTGGAGTCTAGTGGAGCTCTGATCTCCAAGCCCAAGTTAGGTAGCTGCTCTTGCTTTTGAGCACCTGTGCATGAACCATGGCACACAGTAGAGCACACTGCTGCTTGCTTTCCTTCCTCTCACTTTTCTCGAGCCAGAAGGTGGTGATGGTCTGTTGATTTCTTTCTGTTTTGATAACTTGTGGAATAGCCAATAAGCACTTGGCTCATAGTAACAAAGCAGGAGTGAATAATGTTGGCTGATGCACACACTGGCAATACCAAGCAGTAAAGGCATGCACTGGGCAGAGAATGGGGATGTCTCAGTGATCATAATATGTATTTCTGGCTTCTCACCATCCAGTTAGGAACCCATCTTGACCACAGCAACTTCTGCTAAATACCCACTCCTCCCTTAGTAGTGCCCCGAATTGCTTGCCTTTTTGAAGGGAAATGGGAACTGGTCCAGCACCCCAAATCCCTGATGCTTTTCTCATGAGCATTTGCAGTGGTTGTTCACACAACCCCAGTCAGTGCTTCACTCCATCATCAGCTTTCTCAAGTATCTCGTTGCCTGGTAATCACTCAGCTGGGATCTGCTACTCACGCTGGCCATTGTAGCTCCTCAACAGTGGTTACACAAGCTTGTCTTGATGCCCGATTCAGAGTCAAAGCACAAAAAATTATAAATGTGATTCAGTTGCAAGAGATCACCAGGACAAGGTGATCTGAAAACCAGCCAGGGAGTTAAACTTAAGAGTGACTCTTCCTGCAACGTGTCCTGTCTCAAACATCCAAATTGCCTTTATGAGTTACTTCAGAGCAGCGGGGCAGATGCATAACCTAAGGGAATGAAGGAGAGAAGCATCATCACCCTTCCAGAAGGTGTTCGAGGTGTGAGCAGCACAAGATGTGTCAGTGCAGAGGGAACTGCAGGAATGGCTGCTGCTCTCTTTTCTCCAACACAGTTCTGGGATGTAGTTGTCATCCACCCGGCTGCAAACAGCACTTATGACCTGATGTCTTGCTTCTTTAGTCAGCTCCCCAGTGTATAACACTGAGGTGGGAGGAAGACTAGAGTGTGATGGAAATTTCTGCATATCTCAGCTTCTCTCCCTTGAGAAACAAAACCAACGTGTTCCATCACCAAAGATAATTTTCCACCCAGTCTCAGCAGCTACCTGCAAAGGTGGACAGGGGTGGGAGCAGCATAACTTCCCTCCTTGCACATGCGCCCTGCCATGCTGTGCCTAAAGAGCAAATGCAATGCCTGCATGAGTTGTGGGGGATCCATGGCCAGGGGAACGAGGGGAAGGTCTTTAACTACATCAGCATCAAAGTGTGTGAGCACCTTCCCTTCCTTGTTACTAGCTCTCCTTGTTTAAATCCTGAAGCTGAATTACCATGATCAATAGCAGGCACTTGTTAACATGCATGTTAGCTGAAGCAGACAAGGCTTTTGTGAAGACCTCGTGGTATTCAAAGCTTTCCCAGGCGTAGGGTGCATTAGGATCACTGCTCAGATATCTGGCCGCAAGTAACTTCCCAGAGCCTGGTTACTTTGCACTCTGCTTCATCTTGCCTTATTCCTGTGACACAAAGCCCATGTCTCTATCTGACAGCACTGTGCTAGAAAGGGATAGTGTGACCTTTGGAGCATTACCACCACATAAGGATTGTGAAGTGGCTGGAGGTAGCCAGGAGCCAAGGATGTAATTCTGATGCCTTGTCTTGCAGCAGACTATGACTCAGGGCCTGCCCCTGTTGCGGGTTAACCCTCAGGTGACACAGGAGCAGATGGCTTTAGCTACTTGCTAACTGAAGAGCAGCCATGCAAGCGAGAGTATTAAAAGGATATTTCTCTAATAGTGTCTTCTTTCTATTAATATTCCCAGGCTTGCAGACACAAATGAGTCAAGGCCAGGAGCTAAGGGGGTCAGCTCCAGGTCATTGATTGTGCTACTCAAAAGAAATCCTTAACCTTCAGGACTTTGTATTTTTATAAACAAGGTTCACCTCTCTCCTCTAATTCAGGAACATGGGGTGCTGAGGCCAGAGCCTAATACTGTAACTAGCATAGCAGATAAATCTCCATGGGAACAATTAGTATTATCTACACTTGATAAACAGTCTCATGCTAAATCTATGTCCCAAAGGGTGTCATATTCTACTTTAACAGATTTAATTAAAGTAGATATTGTTCTGACAATGAATAGTGAGGCGCAGGCATGACTGGATTTTTTTTTAATAGAGAGTGAACTGAGACCTGACAAATTTTCATTGCCACCAAATCAATAATGAAGGCTTGAGTTGTCTTTGGGGAATTTTCACAGCTTCTTTTGGTCCAGGAGACAAATTCCTTGTAAAATGTTGCCCAGCAGTTGTGGTGGAAGAGAGGCACTATTCCTTCTCTATTCCAGTGAGCTTGCAAAAAGCTGTTCCGGAGCTTTCATGGAAAGTGCAAGATAGATGCAACCTTCTCCTTGGGGAAACTGCACTTTCCTGAGACACATTCTTCAACTTAAGAGTGGGACAGAGAGTATATTGGTTAAAGGCAGCATCACAAGATATTCTACAAATGGGGAGGAGGAACAGCAGCTTTTGAAAATCATTATGATACAGGTTTGAAAATAATCCCTGAGGATGCTGGGCAGTGCTTTCTCACAGTGTCTCCCATGGAATGTAGTAATTAACTCCTGCCTGCAAAAAAAGCAACCTTGTCTAGTTCTCCATCAAGTCATTATCTTTTCCAGTGTTGCACACTATGTGTCTTTTCATCTTTTAGTTTAATACATTATTTCCTGCCTTAAAATCAAGCAGCAGACTTTCAGCAGTGACATTTGGACCCGCCTAGCTTTGCAGTTGTTCTCTTGTGGGTAGGAGCAGCACAAATGACATTTTACAGCAATCCATGGGCTAGTCAGCAACGTTTGGCAGTTCAGAGCCCTTGGGCCAAATTTGCTGCTGACTTAAATAGTTACCAGTGGGCCATGATGCAACCTCTAAATAGCATTCCTGCTTGAGCTCCTGGGCATCTTCAGCTGCACACGAATGACTGTTTCTGAACCCTTATGTTATCGTAAGGTTTGTGTAGAGGCCATAACTAATGGTGCATAAGATTGGAGAAGACAATGTGTTATGGCAGGTAAAGGAACGTAGAACTGCTGCAGGAACTGTGAAAAGGGGGGATGGTGGAGCATGCTTCAGGAAAGCATTGCAAATGCCAATTTCACTGTCTTTGTTCATGGCACTAAAAGTCATCATCTAATGTCAGGACTGAATTGGAGACTGTGTCCTGGCCAGTTCCAGTGCAGAGCAAGCGGAGAAACTCTGAAGTACCTAATGACCTCTTCTTCCTCCTCTCATTGCAGGAGAACAGCTATGTCCCACAGACATGGCTCATGTGCAGGCGAGCACCTTCCCTAGAGCACACACAGAAGCAGTTTATTAGAGAAGAATTTGTGATGAGAGATCTCATCTGAGAGGCAGTGGAACTCTTTGTGGGCTTTGCATCCTTCCAGCGTAGCTCTTAATGTTGAAAGCTTGGTTTTGTTCAAGTCTTTGTTGGAGCACATGAAGGGAGGTTCCGTGTTCCCCCAGGACACCTCTGATTAGCTCTCATCTGGAATGTCTGGACCTGCAAGGGGTGGTGCTGGAACAGACGGCAAAGCTGCTAAGATGACTTGAGGTCTAGCAATCCTGTCTTTGTTGTGCCTGCTTCTGTGTCAGAGCAGGGTGAAACCTGACAGCTAAATATCCAATATTTAGTGCTGTAAGAAGCATTTCTTCATTATACTTTCTTTTTTTTTCCACTCACTTCAGCACTAATCTGATGTACATGTCTTTGGAGAAAGGGATTAAAGCCCAGGAGAAAATATCTGAAGAGGAGTCACAGCAGAGAACAATTCCCTCTGGCCATCCTACCTCTCCTGAGCACAGGACAGCCAGTGCAGGGGATGTGTCCATGCAAACCTGTGTTATTTTAGTGCTTGGTACTTATTTTTGTAGCTCATCCCTGAAGAATGAAGCATGTCAACAAATGAGATTGGTTGCTTCTCTTCTCCATTGCTGGCTCCTCACTGTGGCTCTTTTATGTGTTGGGAGTCTCTTCTCAGCAACAAAAAAGCTGGGGCTCTTTTCCTATCCTGACGTCCATGCAAAGTGACCTAAAGAGGGTTTGAAGTATGCTTTGCACATCGCTGTTTGGATAACACAAAAGCTGAGCTGCAAATTCCAGGCCTAGCCTGGTTCTTGTGGTCCCCTGTCCTTCAGACCTCGTTGCAGGACCACCCTTCTCCCTGCTTCACCACAAAATATTAGAGCAGTGCTAATGAGCTCCCCTTGTGCCACCGAGCCGGCAACATTCTGCCACCTGCGAAAAAGGTGACTTGGAAGGAGAGTTTGGTCCCTCCCTTGCTGCCTGTATCAGCCTGAATGGTGGGCTCAGCTGGTGAAAGAACAGTTTTACTTCAAGTAATTTTTCTTCCCCAGAGCTGTCTGCTCTCTCCCAAGGCTGCTGTTGGAAGGAGCACGTTTTATGGTGTGGTCTCTGCCTGTAACACGTAATAGCTGCCATGGTTTAACGTGCTGCAGCTCTGCCAGTTTTTGGCATGCTGTGTCTCTCCACTGCTATCCACAATCCAGCTGGACAGTTGCCCGGTGGAAGGAAATATGGTGCTTTATCATAGCTGGGGCACAACCTCTGGTCTCTCTGGTTCTCTACATCCCATTTGTCTTTGTCTCCAGGAACTGTTTGAGTTTCTGGCTTTCCAGAGGCAGTTGGTTTTGGGTGCAGGAGTTATTCCAGTAGGATCAGGACTGAGGTTCTCACAGCAGACGAGGGACATTTGGTGCAGTTAATACAGCAGTGCTCATGGCTGCTGTGCCTGGCAGGAGATGGGGGTTCTGCTTATCTGTAGCAGGGAACTGAGAAAATGCTGTTAGCTGAGGGGCCAGTGGGCCCAAGGCAGGAAGCTGTGCATGGGGGCTGCTCACTGCCTGTGCCACCAGCAGCCCTGCTCTGCCCTGCACTACTGCAAGCATGGCAGGGGAAAGCAGCTCCAACCTCTTGCCCACAGCTGCAGCATCTGTTGTCATGGCAACAATGGGATGTCACACCTGCAGAGCCCTGTTATAGGTCTGCATAGGATTTGTTGGATCATTGGTGAGGCATGTAACCCCCAGTCATGCTGGGAGGGGGATGATCTGCATTAACCATTCCATCAGGCATGAGCTGGGAGACACAGGAGTGACACCAATTTAAAGCAGACAGGATTTTACACCAAAAGCATATTGTGTGTTGTAGCCTCGTGAGACAAGACACAAAGACCCATTCATCTCTGCACGAGGGTAAAGCACAGCCATCTGGCTTCCTCCCCCAAACCGACACTGAAAAGCAGCACATGTGGCACCACCAGCCACACCCTTGGCACCAGCCACCCAGGCTTTGCCGAGATTACCCGTTCTCTGCTCCATCACTGTAAGGCACAGGGAGCACAGCTCAACCTTCTGCTGGGGGTTGCTCTTCTTTAACTAAAGATTTATGGCTGTTTATGAAGCGTAAAGTAGTTGAACCACCTGAGGTTGAGCCCAGAGCCAAATTGTCATCTTTAACGCTGCTATTTTGAGTGTGAGTTTTCATCAGCAGCTGTCGGCTGCATGAACATGTCTTTTTCCTGTTTCAGATTCTGTACAATAGCCAGAGTGTGGAGGTGGACGGCCACTCAATGAAGAAACTCATAAGTGACCTCCAGCCAGACACGGACTATTCTTTTGTGCTAATGAACCGTGGGAGCAGTGCTGGAGGGCTCCAGCATCTCGTCTCAATCCGCACCGCTCCTGACGTCTTGCAAAGTAAACCCATTGCCACAAACAAGTACATACAGGAAGGAAAATTCACACTCGCCCTTCCTAAAGTCCAGACCACTGTGCCAGTTAGGTAGGTGCTGTGCCTGGGTGTTGAAGGCAGGGTGGGGGGCTAGAGATGGGGGAAAAAAGGCAGAGCAGACCTCTGCCAGCCTCTGGATTTTGTAACGTAGGATTGAATTTCCGAGCAGGCTGTGGTACAGAGCCAGGCGTTTACTCGTAACAGGGGATCATGCTGCTGGCTCTTTCTGAGCAAATATTTGTGTGCAATAAAATTAAGACAATTCTCTGACAGTTTGCCCTCACCCTGGTGGGTACACTCCAGATGCTACCAGCAAAAACACAGTTGAGGATCAGGAGGGACTTTCTCTGATGCTGTATAACATCCTTTAAATAAATAATGCCTAAAGCCTCAAGGAGATTAAAAAGGCGAGTTTGTGAAAGTCTCATTCGTTACTGTGGTATCCTTGTGCTGAAGCACAATTCCCCCAGGATTCTTGCTACAATCCGATTATATAAATGTCCTTCTCACAGCTCCTACACCACCCTCTGGAGCACAGTCTGTAGATCTTCATTAACCTAATGAGTGCTAACGGGAGTATTCTCTTCTCTGGTGCAGCTGGAAAGCCAGCCTCTTCCTTACTGAACCCAGGGCAGGGAAAGGAGCAGGTTGTCCCTGGGAGGCATATGGCACATGTTATTTGGCGACCTGCCAGAGAGATGACTTAGGGTCTAGTGCTTACAGTTTCTTTTCTTCCCAGGTGGTACTACATCGTGGTTGTGCCAGCAGATCAGAGCACCAGCAGCCCAACTGCTCGGTGGCGGACACCTGATGAGATGGAGCTGGACCAGGTAGGAGACTGTAGAGCTGCTGTGATGGAAGTGGCTCCCAGGTAGCCCAGGACATTTTGCCCAGGCCTCCTGGCAATCGCATGGATGCAGCGATAGAGGTGCAGGCTGTATGTCAGAGGTGGGATGTGCAGTGCCCACTCAGCCTTTGTCAGCTGGTGACAGCATGCAGGAAGGAGGCTGGAGTGAAGCAAGAGAGGGAACACCTCCCAGAACGTGCCCCATGAGGAGATCACATTTGAATGTCTCAGAGCTCTACCCAGGACAGATTCTGTCTCAGGGTGTACACTCTTTGCAGCCTTTTTTAGCTGAAGCAACCATGCTGATTTTGAGAACAGACTAGAAGAAAGAGGTATTATTATCAGTTTATTAAGCGGTTTTGTCAGGAGGCTTCTTCCTCTCTGGATTGGACCTAAGCCTGCAGTTTGGGTGAAGAGTTAACTCTAGTATCTAACAAAACCTGCAAAGGCCCCTTCACACTTCTTAAAGGTTTTCGGCATTCACCAGCCCATTCACCCAAAGAAGCAGCTTATTCTGTGCGGGAGTCTGCCAACATCAGTAGACGTGGGTGTCAGGAGAGTCCCACACAAGGGAATTGTGGGCTCGCTCTTTCCTACATGCACTCTCTACCCCAAAGTAATAAGGAAAAATTCCAAGAAATCACACAGAGAAGGGCCATTCAGAAAACAAAGTTGCAAACTTGAAGTACTCAGAAATTACAAAGCATTAGAAACTGTAAGTCAGCCCTTGCTTATCATTAATCTTTAATTACATGACTGCACAGTTTTTCCCATGGGGTCCCAGCTCACAGCGTGTGTTGGGAGATCTTGTGTGATAGAGAACCATCATCTGTAGGCCTCCTGAATCATTTCATTGCAGAAGTTGGAAAACATCGTAAGAAATAGAAGACTAGGATTAGAAAGGATGGTTTCATTGTGAGCTTTAGGTGGTTGAAAGCTATCAAGAGAACTGGTTTCTATTTCTGTTTCACTCAGCCCTGGGCAAATGATTTAAAACAAAATTTTCATTAGCAGCCACTGTCTTGTATGTTCTAGTTTTATAGAGTGCCCAGTTTGAGATCCTGGAGCCTCATTTACAAAGCCTAAGCATCCCCAGCTGCAGAGAAAGTCAATAGGAGCCCTGCTGGATACAGTCAATGCTACAGAAAAAATGCTAAGTTTTCTTTCAAAAGAAAACAAGCCAACGTCTTTTCAATTTGACATTCAAAATTACTGGACATTTTTTACATTAATGTCCCTGTGTCTCTGTTCTCCATCTGTAAAATTAGGATAATCGCTTTCATCTCACCTCATATGGGTGGTTGAAAGATAAGATCGTTAATGTTTGTGAAGCACTTGTAATATTCTAGTGATCAGCACCATAGAAAAGCCCATGAGGAAATTATTAATTTTGTCTTCAGAGCTGGATTTGAATAGTAAGCAATAAACAATGCCTGGGGCTGCACAATACAAAGAAGAAAACAAAATATGAAATAGCTGCTCTTTGATTAAGCACTGTCTGTCCTGTGTATTTAACAAAGCTGCAGAGTTACAGGAAAGAGTGTGTGCCCATGCAGTCAAGGATTGTAACACAGTGCACACACATAAGGCTGAATTCATTTTGCACAGGCAATATTAATTTTCTAATTTAGCAGGATCTGAACTTTGCAAGCCTAGTGTTCTGTTGATGCTGGGTTTTTGGTGTGTGTTATATATGGCAGTGGCGGCAGCATCTAAGAACCTTAACCACAACTGGAGCCCTGTGGTTTCATGCACATACAGCTATGCTTTCTGCCCCAAAGAGCTCAGCTGTAATTTCAGCCAAGATACAAGAGATATGTGGAGGGAGCAAACTCCACCATCCAAAGGCCTTTCTACCTTTACCCCCTATGGTGACAAGGCTATTTGTGAAACAGATTTCTTCATCCCCTTTTCCTTTTCTCATTTTTTTTTCCTTTCTTTCCTATTTTTTGGTGATACTGCAATAAGCATTAGCTTTTCTAAATTGCTCCAACATGAGTATTCATAAGAAGGCAAGGATGGGCTGTCAAGGGGAAAGATGGGGGGGGTGCATTACCCAACTTTTCCTCCTCAGACTGAGCTCAGCTCAGCAGCATGGCTTTGTGTTCACATCACTGTCTCCAGCCCCACTGATGTTCCCTGTCTACTCTGACAATGCTGCACTGATACATTTGTGTGTGAAATGTATTTCATGCCTCCTTCTTCATTTTAAATTAGAATTTCTGTTCCAAGCCTGATACTTGGTTTTATTCATTAGAAAAACATCTTTAAACGTCTGAGAGTCTTTCTTAGCAGTGTAATTGAATTTCTGTGTGTTTATATCCTTTTTCATGAATTTGTGGCTGACTATGAAATTTGCCATTTTTACTCTGAACATCCCATGAAATCTGTTACCGTTCTGTGTGATTTACACGAAGCTCTGTCTGCTACCCAGCAGCAGGTGAAATATCAAGGCACTGGCAGAAGGGAAGGACACAGCAAATGCCACTTTTCCCCTATACATCAGTGTCAGCTGATGTACATCCCTATGCATAAAGTGTGAGTTGCTGTCCAGACCAGTATTTGGGACACAGAACATGGTTGGGTTCTCTCACAGCCCATTGAGATACATTAGCTCAGGCTGACAGGCACAGCCAGGCTGTCTCAGCCCTACCATTCATTGTGTTGGCGTCCCAGCGCTCAGGACTTTCCCAAAGTTGAGATTCTGGTGGAGGTCCTTGCAGTGAGGGTCTGCAGACAGGTGCTACAGCAATGCCTAAATGTATAACACATCTCTCTGGGGTTTTTTGTACCGCTACATCCAAATCAAACCTGGTATCATCTCCCTTCCCTTCCACCTTGCTGAGTCCTGAGGTAACAGTGTAAGGTGGTGTCACCCTGGGCAAAATGATAGTGATGCACCTTGTTTGTCCCCAGTTGCTGGAGGCCATAAGCCAAGGGAGCCAGAGCAGGCGCCAGCGACGCCAAGCAGACAGACTCAAGCCCTACATTGCTGCTCAAGTGGATGTGCTGCCCGAGACCTTCACCCTGGGGGACGAAAAGAACTACAAAGGTTTCTACAACAAGCCCCTGTCTCAAGACCTGAGCTATCGCTGCTTTGTGCTGGCCTCGCTGGAGGATGGGGATACGGTAAGGACTTTCTGCTGGGGGGGTACTGCCTTTCCTGGCAGAGCTGGGGTGGGCTCAGTGCAGGCAGGGTGAACAATTACTGCAAGCCAGGATGATGGAGTTTTCTCTTAAGAGAGGAGAGTGAGCCTGCATAGCTGGTCTCAGCAAGCTGAGGCGGCCATGGGAGTTGACTTGATAGATGGTGTTGTTGGAGGGAAATGGCACGTACGTTTGACATAACAGATGAGAGTGGAGGGCAGTGTCAACAAACGTCCTCTACACAAGCTCAGTTGTGGCTTGGTGGGCTGTGCCCAGAGCAGAGCTTGACACATGGTTGGGATGGGATAGGTTCTCATTCTGATTTTGTTCAAGTAAATGGCTGTGGCAGACAGCCCCTTAGAATCCTGCCCTGCACAGTGGCTGCTGAGGCTCTGCAGTGAACAGGACGCTTCCCCTGCTAACCTGCCTTCACAGGCTCTTCTCTGGCCACAATGTCACTTCCAGCTGACATCTGGAGAAGCAAACCTGCATCCCATCACAGTGGGCTGTCAGCAGGGCAAAGCAGCACAGTTGCCTGCTGCATAGGGATTCTTGCTCCTGTGTCTCCTTGCTAGAGGCAAATGGGCACTGCCTTTGTCAGCAGCATGCTGCCAAGCACATGGGGCCTAGGCACGTGAGGGGGAAGGCAGTAGCTGATGGAATAAACAGAGAGTAGCACAACAAGACCTGTCCAGCTGTAAACATGAAGGACAGGAGTGGTGGTGGCATCTGTAGCAGCGGCCAGTGTGTAAATAATTAAAATAATAGAGATGCACAGAATCCTTTGGTCAGCTTCCAGCTGCGGCTTCCTTCTTCAACCTTGTTTGCTTGTAATGGCTCATTAGGGCTGGTCAAGTTCTTCATTACTCATCCAGCTCACGTGTTCTTGTGGCAAGATGTGCATGCTGGTAAGAGAAGGAGAATCAGAAATTAGCAGCAAGATAAGGCAGCAGCCTTAAAATGTGCTATCCTGGCAGCCCCTGTCAAGAAGAGATGACCTTAACTAGCTGATCTCAGACTATCATCATCATCATTTCCCTAGCACTGATCTGCCACAGCCCTCCAGTGAGCCACCCGCCAGCAGAGTTATTACACCCTGCTCCTAGAGACCACCCTTCTGCATCCCCCACTGTATCATATCTGTTTTCTTGTGAAACATAAGGCACTCTGTCCAAGGCTGTGTGC
>JANHGB010042387.1:0-11820 GCA_026283785.1 Coracopsis vasa
CAGTGTTCAAGGCCAGGTTGGACGGGGCTTGGAGCAACCTGCTCTAGTGGAAGGTGTCCCTGCCTGTGGCAGGGGATGGAGCTGGATGACCTTTAAAGTCCCTTCCAATCCAAACCATTATGGGATTCTATGGTTAGGAGTACTTTATACCCTTCCAAACTATTAACTCCTTCTCAGGGAAGCTCACTATTTGGCATTCTCCTCTTTATAAATATGTAGCTTTTTCTTCCAGTAATAATAAACTGCATAGCAAGTATACTGTGCAGTTAACAATGCACAACTTTACAAACTTCAATCTTATTACATACAATTTAGCCAGAACGATTTTGTCTTTCCCTATAACTTGTTTTATTTCCCACTACTTTATTAATAGACAGATCTGCAAAAAATTGGGAATCCTCCCACAGCGTTTACCTCTGTATGAAGTATGAAACTCCCCATATTTCAATAGAAACTAAAAAATGGCAGCTAAATTGCTACTAAAATAAACCAGTAGTAGTTACCTTTGCTGCAAACTGAAGTCCCACTTTATCAGCTTCAGCCTCCAATGTTCTGCTGTATGGTCTATCAAACATAAACTGCAAAGAAGCACATCAAAGCTCTTATTTCTTGGGTTTGAATGTATACAAAGCTAGAACACTGTAGCTATTCTTCTGATCTCATAAGAAATGCTATTTGTCATGTTCACATTACATGTGATCAGTATTAATTTACTTCACGTAATCTTTAATTCCATTACATGTAATTCATTTTCCTGTATTCAAATGACATGTATTTTCATGGCCCCTCTCATCAGGCAGCCTCACAGCTTTTTGCAGCATCTGAAGGGGCAATGCCATCTTTAAAACTAGAATTGTTTCACTTCATTTCCTTATTAAGATTTCTGTTGTAGCAACTGTATGTAAAAAAATCCATTGGTTCCCTTAAACTTTTATGATGACTGTTTTTAAACCTGGTATGATCTATTTGGTATGGTAAACAGCCCACAGTATGGAATATAGCCATAAACATTTTCATGTAGCAATCACTCCCCTGTCATGATTATCCACCAACACAAGTTGCAAATTGCCCTTGAGAAATGAAACTAGAAGACATAAATCTGACTAACTCCTCCCATTTTTCTATGGTGACATTGTATTAACACACACTAAGAGAGAGTGATAGTCTTCTCAAATGGTTATGTACTCATATAATACCAGGATCTTCTGGCATATGTAATTCATGTAGATTGGGGAAGCCCTGCCCTGGTGTATCAGGTTACAGTAAATGCAAAGCAGGAAGTGTTAAACCAGCCCACTCATGCAGAGATAAGGAGCATGTCACAACATTCTGGGTTAGGCATTGATTAGGAAATATCAACTCAAGAATGGGCATGTGCAAGTTTAGTGAAGAGAAAAAAGTTTTATCAGCTCTTTATCTGATAGCATTTATGGGGTAGCATCCATTTCCAAAAAGATTTGCAGAAGTTTAAGAACTAGGAAATTGATATCTGAATGCATGTGTCTTAATAGACCATTTAGAAAGAGAGATCTGGGACAACAAGTAGAGAGTAATAAAAGGATCAGCATTTAAACTCTTACAATAGATTTATTTGCGTTTAAACAATAGGGTATTACTATTTACCTGTATGTCTATCCCAATACAAATAACATGGGTGTCCTTCTAAAATTAAACACAACACTAATGCAATCTCTCATTCAGGACCTGCCATGCTGCAGACTACAGAAGCAAGGATATCATCTGAAGAAACTATCACCCTATGATTGCTGATACTTCCCTTACTTTTCCCCTGTGTATCTGCTACTGGCTAGTCACAGACAAGATACAAGCATAAAGACACTGTGATGTGATGTGATTCCCTATAGTAATTCTAATGCAAGATACAGCTTATGACCAAGCAGGGTTCCCGATCTAAAACCCTGGACATAATAAAGAAGCAGATTTGATTTTTCAAATCAATTACTTGAGCTGTCTGTACATGTTGAAGAAAAGGAATTTCCTTTTCTTTAGGATGACTATCCAAAATCGCCAGTTTTCACACGAAGTACCTATCTGATAGTGTGTGGTGCACAAGAAAGGGAGTATGAAGTATTGGATCTGTACATACTAGTGTGCAGAACTACAGTTCTGGCGTCCTCAGCATAAAAAGGACATGGAACTGTTGGAACAAGTCCAGAGGAGAGCCACGAGGATGATCAGGGGACTGAAGCACCTCCAGTGTGAAGATAGGCTGAGAAGGTTGGGGCTGTTCAGCCTGGAGAAGAGAAGGCTGTGTGGAGACCTCATAGCAGCCTTCCAGTATCTGAAGGGGGTTATAGGGATGCTGGGGAGGGACTATTCATTAGAGACTGTAGTGATAGGACGAGGGGTAACGGGTTCAAACTTGAACAGGGGAAGTTTAGATTGGATATAAGGAAGAAATTCTTTACTGTTAGGGTGGCGAGGCACTGGAATGGGCTGCCCAGGGAAGTTGTGGATGCTCCATCCCTGGCGGTGTTCAAAGCCAGGTTGGAAAGAGCCTTGGGTGACACGGTTTAGTGTGAGGTGTCCCTGCCCATGGCAGGGGGTTTGGAACTAGATGACCTTGTGGTCCTTTCCAACCCTAACTATTCTATGATTCTATGATTCTATATTACAAAAGCTACCAAAGGCTTTTTTTCTTTGGCCACTGTGTTTGAAGTACACTGTACTTTTAGAGCAGAGTATAAACATATGCAACATGTTTGCTAATGGTTTCAGTGTCTGTTTTGATGGCTAATTCTTTCTCAGAATTGTTGAGCATTAGGTGGATGCCTGAGAAAGAAAAAAAATGGCAATTGCAAAATAAATTTATGCTCAAAACTTTTTTGAGCATTTTGTGAAGAGGAATATTCCCTTTGCTTTGTACCTAAAGTATACTCTTGAATACAAAGTTGCGCTTGAGTCTTTTCTCGTTCCAAACCTGTGTTGATCTCTCCTTTAGGAACTATTTTCTATAACTGTAGGCTTCCTTCTGGGTCAGACAGAATGAGCTCACAGGTCATTTTGTATGCTACTTACTTAGGAAGGGAAGGAAAAAAAAGCAATTTCTAAGTGCCAACAGGGTTTTGAACATTGTATACATCCAAGAACATGGTATACATGTCCCAGCCCAGCATGCTGGGACAGCATAGTAGGACAAAACCAATGATGTTTGTTTCTTTACTATTCACCAGTATTTCCATCCTAGACTTGAGGAACTAGTTCTATCAAAACAGGTTTCTGGAGTTCTATTTCAGTTTTCAGCCACCAGCCATTTTCTGATGAAAAAGCTGTTCTAGAAACTACTAAACCAGCGTCTACTTTTGGTCCAGGTGAGATCTTGGATTCTTTGGATCTGAGTAAATGCATGGCTGCATGTTATGATCGAATGTTCTTCAGCTCTTGTATTGTCAGAAAACAAATGGGAACTGTTGTTATTCAGTGTTTGCTGTTATTTGTATTCTCCCTTACTGAAACAGAACAGTTTTCATACATTTATGTAATGTTAATCACTCTGTTGTTATCTGAAGTCAAATTGGGTCATCTTCAAATCCCAGTTGCCTTGAAATGCCTTTCAAAGTAGGCACAGAATTAGATGCTTCAGTTGGAGATTTCAAGGAGAGACTGAATGCCTTTGCTAACTATTTAAGACACTTGACTTTTATGTTGGCTCCTGGGTCTCGGGTGTATGCTATGTGCCCTTATACTACATGCCCCTGAAAACTTCTTGTTCTTTTAATTTCTGAGTGCCCAAAGCAGAGAAGGTAGAACAATAACTGACATTAGTCCTTGTAGGATACATGAAAGAGTATTCACAAAGCACTCAGGACTGGAGGAAAAGAAGACGCAGATCAAAGCCGAGTGCTCAGATTCACAGAAGTATTTGGGCATGTAGGACTAAACCCGCTGAGGGACCAGGGTAAATCATTGCCATGCTAGCCATTGGGGCCACTGGTCATATGCCACTGAAATCCTCAAAGCCCTTGCTCAGATCTTGCTGCCTGGCCCAAGAGATGCTGACATTTCTGCCAGGCAGCACTCAAATTAACCCCTAATCCAGGTGCCACCGAGTGTCTGGGAGCCTGACTTGCAACAGGAGGTTGATGTCTGTGAATCTGTTTTGAATATGGGTCTCACACATATTACAGCTGAGGACAGGATGTACTTACCACAGTGACCACAGCCTCTGGGCTTGCATAGTTTCCTTGAAGCCATGAGATGTCTTTTTACCTCTGCACTGGGCTCTATCCCTAACTCATTCCAGCTGTGTATTGTAGGTTTCAGGAAAATCCTGTGTAAGGTCAGATCTGGTTTAAGAGACCCAGATAGTCCAGCTCTTGTGAAAACACCCTAATGTGAGTATCCTGCTGCAGTTTAGCTTCTGGCAACAGAAAAGAGGGAGGTGACTGCCTGAACTGCACAAGCTCAGAGTACAAATATCTCCCATTCAATATCTTAGCAGGTTTAAACTTCTCTGCAGACATACATATTTTTTAGTTCTTCCTTACCTTGCTCAGTTTAATCCCATCCCTCTCTTACCCTCTCAGCCTTTATTCCTGCCATTCCCTGTGGCTGCAGTACTCTACATGCTGTGGACCTATATTTTGTAATTCAGGCACCCATGTTGCATGTATATATGAGATGTCCCCACAAACTGAACAAGCCAGATCCTCTAATGATGTAAATTGTCACAGCACCATTGTCAGCAGAAGTGCTACCACAGCCTGTGTGATGTGAGGCTTTAAGTATAGAAGTCCTGAGCTTTAGTGTTTCTGGATCAGGAGCAGAGAATTTAGCAGCCTTTGAGCTATCCTAGCACATATAATTCATTAACCTGTAACTACTTATTGAGTGTTCTTTGTACAATGTGCATTAAAGCTAATATTTCTGCTCTATTATGTACTCCAATTACACTCATCATTAAAGGTAGCTCTGCCTTGCTGGGTACGCAGTTTATTTTTCCATCCCCTGTCATTTTAGGTTTGTCACTTCAAAGATCTCTTTGAACATGGATTTGTGTTAGCTAATGGCACAGAACCTCTCTGCATACAACTCAGCAAGAATAAAGCATATTAACAAGTAGACAGGTTTGTTCCCAGCAGGAGGTTTGTTCCCAGCAGGAGGTTTGTTTGCTGGTTCTGCTTGCAGTGGTATAGGAAGGTTTCCCTCCTTTCCCAGGATGGTACTGTTGTTTCATTCTCCAATTCATATTTCTGTCAAGTAAGAGTTCTTACAGATAGCGTCCAGTCTGGCACAACCATGTTAAAACAACCAAATTATCTGGAAGAACAAATCCTTCAGTGTCTACGTGTGCGTGCAGTCACAGGGGCGTTGTTTTAATGAATATACTTAAAATGCTTTTTCTTCCTATTTAAATATTATTTTATTTTAAATACACTTGTGCCCTGGACAGGTTTAATGAAGTGCTGACTGAAAAGTTTAAAGTGCAATGGTTAAGTTACTTTAATTTTAGAATTTGCAAAGTCCTCTTGCTGAGTTGTCTTTTTCTTCTTTCTCAAGTAAGCTGTTGTAGTTTCTGAGTTCTTGGTTGAAATATGGTTACTGGCACATCAAACCAGCAACAGTAGCCTTGCTTTTGCCTTTTTCAGCTTTATGAGGACTTATTTGTTAGACACATACACTTTTGGGAAGGCAGAATAGCTGTTCTGTGTCTTGACTGCTTTTCTTCTTACCTTAAGATGCAGTGGAGGGATAATCTGCAAAGGAGCTGATAGAAATGTTCTGTGGTAGTTATTGTCAGGCAGTCTCAGTGCAGGAGGCCAAAAGGAAAGAGAACAGAAAAATTCTCTTCAGGAGTCATAGTAGAAAGTCTCTTACCAATGAGATGGATGGGGATGTCAGTATTAAAGCAATGTTGAAAAAGGAAGAACTTGTTTGCCTGTATGAAACAAACATGATGTTCCCATCAGCCAGCATGCTAATTTAGAGTATAGGTGCACCACTACAGTCGTGATAATGTTATGGGCAAAGAGGAAACAAATCCTACATGTAAAGCCAATGTTTTACTCTTAGTATAATTGAAACCTTAAAAGTCTCATCCACGAATGTTTATAATCCACATTGAATTACTACAAAAAAGAAGAAAAAAAAAGTAAAGAAAATAAGAAAGAAAATGGATACTGCCATACAGAGCAAACCTCGGTAATAACTATACTGTTAAAATTGTGATACACTTCTAGCAGCTACCTCTTCCCCTGGTGTAATTCCACAACCCTGATGGGTCCCAAGTTCGATGGCTTCAGCCAGGTGCATATGTGGGGAAAGGTGAGGTATCAGCATCATAAGACTGTTACTGAGAGGACAATGATAGCAAGTTAATGGTTTCATTTTCTTTGTTCTACACTAGGGGCAATATTTATGTTGCTAACATGCTTTTACACCTTGGTCTTCATTTGTCTGCAGCTTTATGTTACATCTGACCTTACTACACATGGTACCTTTTATGTATACTGGATATTATTTCTTTGTTTTCTGTGCTTGTTGGGCTTTTGTCTAGCTCTAGGTTTGCACTTCTCTAACTGACAACTGGTGAGTCATTTATAGCTTTAAGGCCAAGCTGTGTCCCATCTTTTATCATCAAATGCCCATACTCTTTTACAAGTCATCCTGTAGTCCCTACTGAGGAGACAGCCAGCCTCTGCTGTCAAACCTGACCTGTAATTTGCTATACTATAACGTTAGAGTCACAAATAGCTCATCCTACACAGAACAACTACTTGTTACTACTGTCTATATAGAAGTGTCGTGGTTTAACCTTAGCTAGCAACTAAGCCCCGTACAGTTACTGGCTCACTTTCCCTGAATGGGATGGGGAGAGAATCAGAAGGGTAAAAATGAGAAAATTCATGGGTTGAGATACAGACAGTTTATTAAGTAAGGCAAAAGCCGTGCATGCAAGCAAAGCAAAACAAGGAATTAATTCACCATTTCCCATGGTCAGCAGGTGCTCAGCTGCCTCCAGACAAGCAGGGCTCTATCACAAATAACTGTTAGGAGAGAAACACCATAACTCCGAATGTCATCCCCCGCCATGTCAGCTTTCTATGCTGAGCGTGACATCACGCAGTATGGGATATCCCTTGGGTCAGTTGGGGTCAGCTGTCTGAACACCCAACTGAATATGTGTTCTTGTTCCTGAAGAATCCAAGTGAAACTGTATTCTGAATATTGTTTAACTTCTTGAGAAATTTGCTATCTGTGATATACTGTCTTGGTTAATCACAATACAACTCATATATCTGCTTCTCGTCATCTCATATGTGCTTCTTGTAGTGCCTCATCTGCAGCAATCAAGGGTATGATTAAATTTACGTTTCTCTGTATGGAGAGAAAATGCAGGACCTGACCTGTCTTCTAAGCTGAATTAGCCCTACATACGCAAAATGACATTATCATGGTATGTTCAGTTCCTAAGAAATTGATGCTTCCTGTTTCAGTTACTGATTGAAAAACATCTTTGTATACTGACACAAGAAAAACAGACATCAGAGCTTGAATCTAGATTCTGAGCGAATGCTGTTCTCCAAATCCTTATTAGGCTTCTGGAAGTGAAACGTGCACAGTTACTGTGAAGCCTTAAAGTAGAACCCTAGAGAATTTTGTATCACATGGTACAAGATACTCTGGAGGTACGAAGCAGGTTTTGAGGTGTCAAGAAGCCTAATTTTGTCACATACAGGCATTCACAAGGGGAAATTGTTGTTTTTCATACCTGTCTCCAGAAATCTTTATATTTTCTACACTAACCAGTTCTTTGTAATAATAGAAATGACATTGAAATAATTAAAAAGCCCCAAAAACACCACAACAAAAAAACCCAAAAGCCGAATCCCAAGAAAAAAGATATTTTATGACTTTACTGCACTTGGAGTGGTGAAAAAGACCATTTTTACTCCATGAAATAAAGTTGCATCAGTGGAAATCTGCCTCTCATGTCTATAAAACTATTCCAATTAATTTCTTTAATTTTCCACCAGGCTGTGATAACATTGTTCTTTCTATTAGTTTCAAGAAACTATTCTTGCATGTCTGCTGCTCTGCTCTGCTGCTCTGCTCCCCAGAAGGCAAGGATATATCTATTATGTTACCCATTTCTTTGTTCATACTTCACTGTGTTCTATTACTTAGCTGATTGACTTAGTGATCTTTCCAGTGACATGGTTAGTATGATGGAAGGAAGAGGGGAAAAGGAACTATGAGGGATTAAGCTGTAGAGAAAGATATTTTGGACTAAATTATAGTCATTCAGGGTCTGGTCTGATATGCGACTCAGTTCTCCTTCAGCCCAGTTTGTCATAGTTCCGGGCTGGTTGAAGTCATGGTTGTTTGGGGTTATATGAATGTCTTGCATGAAATAGACAATGAGAAGCTGCTATATTGCTGTTTTTCCACTGTTCCAGTGAGTGAAAAATATTTTGCCATTAGTATTCCCTTCATTTAGCATTTATTCCATTCATTTAGCAGGGACAGACAGAGACAGAAGACACAATGTAAGTGAGGAAACAATCATTATGACTCAGTGCATGTGCTGTAGTAAGAAATTTCAGTAAGAACACAAAGGCACGGACTGTTGAAGGAGCAGATGCAGAGAGGACAATGGTTCACGTGCAAATTGGTGACTTGCTGGTAGCTCAGAAACCAGAGGTGTTGTTTGAGTGACAATGTCAAAACTGTTTTACTTAAAGAAACCCTTTCCATCAGAGAACTTGATTTAAGAACTCCAGCAGAGGTGCAGGTTGCATGCAGAACTGTTTCTTTTTAGTATTGATATTGGGACAAATAGACCTGATTTGCACAGTGATTGGTGGAAATTAGAAAAGGCATTTGGGAACTGACGCTTTTTTCCTGTCATTTAGACCTCTTGCTTGTGGTTGAGCAGTGGAGTTCCAATTTGGAGTAAAGTTGAAATTAATAACATCCAGTAGGGAAATAGGGAAAGCATTTTACGATTTTCTTAGAGAGATGTTGCCATCTCTGTTCTGCCAGGATGAGGAGTTTGTCCATGCCATGAGCATGCAAGTACTGTGGTTTCCACACTTTAGACAAGAACAAGAGCAATTCAACATTGCAGTTAGAGCTGTTTTGAGTCTGTTGCCTTCTTTTAGTCACACTTTGATGCCACAGCTCCAAGAAAACCCCACCTTCTGCAGCAGTACGAGTTCTGGGTAACAGATTTTGTCAGTGAAAGCTGAATTTTCAACATGGGAGCCAAATATTGCCTTGATCTTCACAGTTTCCTGATGTCCTTTTTGTTCTCTGTCACCATCTTGCATTTTATTTAAAAAAAATCCACCCACATTTCTCTTCACATTGCACTTCTTACTTGTTTTTCAGGCATCAAGGGCTGACTTGTCAAAGGACATGGATGCTGGAAAAGGCAAAGAGAGCATCCCTCTCTGCCCAAATGCAGTGAGATAGGACATGGATTAATTTGCACCACATAACAAGCTGTAATGTAATCCCCTCAGAGGAAGAAAACTTGATTTCCAGTCAGCACTGTCCCTGATTTGGACAGGGATTTGAAAAAACCTTTGCAGAGACAGAACAAATCAAATGTGCTTGGGTGGGACTTTCCCAGTACTGATCATTCTCCCTGAAGATGATAAAATTAGGAAGATCCTGTTTGCAGTTGTGGTAAGTCTGAAAACTGCAGCCTGGCACTTTGTGGCTTTACTTCTCTGGCTGTGTCCTCTGAATTTACCTGCAATTATACATAGTTTAGGAGCAATGTCTCAAGCAGAGCATAGAAGTAAGATTTCTGTCTTCTAATAAGGCTTATTAGTTTTGTTACTGCTCTTCCCATGTGTTTGATATGCACATAGGTCCTTTTTTTATCATTTCACCCTTTACCAAGGAGTGAATCCATTCATTATGATAATAATGACATGCAACACAGGATCTAAATTACCTTCATAATGCAACTCATCCAGACAAAATAGGAGCTTATACTGTATACCAATTCTAATTCTTTTTTCCTATGCTCCTTATGTACACACATAAAAACATGCAGAAAAGCCCATATGTACATGCACACGTTCTCTGAATGGATCTTGACACACTTTTGATTGTTTCACAGCTCAGGTGTGTAACCTTGTTGGCACTCGGTTATAGAAGCAAGTGCACAGCACTGCATTCCTATTTAAAGCCTCAGCCAAAATCTACTGTGGCCAAGAGGTTGGTTTGCATTGACTTCAAATGGAACTGATTAAGCAGGCAACTAAAATTCTTCTATCAATAGCTACCATTTTTAACCTTCTATCATTGAATGAAATAAAGTCTGTACTACATTGCTAGCAGTCTTGATGTACTTAGAATACTTCTGGAAAATGGTAACATCAGAGATACAGCAATTAAAATACTTTTTCTGGTGGGTGAATATATTTGTCTTCATTAAATGTTCATTTCAAAGCGTAACCCAGAGGGAGTTTGTAAATTACCCCAGATATGAGCTGTTATAAAGCAAATACAAACCTATTCTTTGAATAAAAATCACATTCCACTGAGTTTATTTTCACTCTCGGGGAGAGAAGACGCATTACTGAAAGGCCAAATGGAGTGCTAGTCACACCGAGCAGTTTGTCTTGGTAGTATCAAACAATACTCAGCCTTACACTCCCATGCTGTGTGACTTTACTGACATCCTACTTGATTTTTAGCTTAACAAATCTGATGACATTTTTTCTCTAAGAAAGTCAACAGGGCTATGCACAATGTGATGCTTTGACTATGGAAAATTTACCTGTACGGATCTTCTTTAATGCTGTACTCACTGTAAAACATTTGTTTCTGTGTTTCATCAAAATGCCCAGAGTATTTTGGGGTTTTCTTCAGTGTTGTCTATATGTATTTTCTAAAGAGCAGTGCTGTATTCAAGGAACTTTGATACCATATTTATTATGCTTTCACATCTAGCCATGTTTTCTCCTTGATCACAGCTGGGCTATTACATCCTTTGAAGCAAAATTCACTTCACAGCATTTCAGCCCAGTGCCTTGCCTAAAGAGGGCATTTACTGCACAGCTAGTTTACACAAATTAGGTATTTTTTAGGCTTAGTTGTATATGCAAAAAAGACCAACCCAAACCCAGCTGGTAGAGGTTTTCAGTGTTTTGTGCTCTGAATTCTATGAGTAGGTGACTTGTCAAGTTAAAATAATAACAGTTTGCAAAACCCTTCACAGCTCGACGTCTGTGAAAGACAGACTTTCCAGATATACATAGTCTAAGGCTGGAGGTGGATAAATAAAGAAAACCTGGATTTCCAAGTGCTCCTTGTCCCCTCGGCTATTCCTAGTGGTGCCCCCACGCCTGTAGCTTGTTGTTCCTCTGTGCTCTTTTAATCAACTTACTGAATGCTTTTAAATCGCCTTCAGTGCAAATATGGAATGTGCTAATCTTTGGCTCCAAAAGAGCCTTGTGTCTAATGAGCCAAGAACACAAAGTTTGTGCTGTGTATTACACTATAAAGCAGGAGAAGCTGGTTCCTGTCCTGGAATATCATTCATCTCATGCAAATGGCTATTTTCTGTCTGTTATAAACGAAAAATTATTATCACTCTTGAGCCATTCAGGCAGGCACAGTAAATAACATTGAAATATTTTCATATCTTTAGTCCTGTCGTGCTAGAAAGCTGAAAAGAGGGAAGCACTGTTATTCCATTTAGGTTTTAATTAAGCATATTAAACATGTATTAATACTGTTGGATGGGTTTAGCAAAAAACTGTCATAGAATCATAGAATAGTTAGGGTTGGAAAGGACCTTAGGATCATCCAGTTCCAACCCCCCTGCCATGGGCAGGG
>JANHGB010042388.1:0-38910 GCA_026283785.1 Coracopsis vasa
CTTCTCCCGGGTCCGCTCCCGGGCATTCTGCTGCACAGTGTGCAGAAAGGAATGTCTGGACTCTGCTCCCAGAAAAATGGAGCCTATGCAGAACAGGAACTCTGTTCCATACAAAACCCCCTCAGTGCTGCTGAGGGTTATTTTTCACTTTAGTAAAACCATGTCAGAATAATTTGCTGTGCTACCGCTCGCAGTCAGTGTCCTCTGGAAATGAAATAAGAATTAAATGAACAGAATCCCAAATAAAATACTCTGCACTTGTACATTCTCTAGGAATTAACAGATTCTTTGGAAATGTTGGCAAGATGGCTAGAAACATCTTCTTACCTGACTGCATAGTCAAGTCCATTTTTTGTGGCTGATACATCAATGGACTGTCTTCATTTAATGGAAGAACACATTTCTGAACAAACCTCTTTCTTGCAGTTTGATTATGAATCTTTTGAGGAGAAATATCAGGATTCCTCTCTTCTCCTAACCTCTTATTTTTCAGGAGTTCTATCAGTGTAAGTGACTGATTTTTTTTTTCATTATGCAGTACTGCTTTTGTTTCATCACATTCATTTAGGAAACTCAGCCCTTCTTCCTCTGATGCAGACACAGATGTATCTTCAGTCTTTAGGCCATTATGGTATGCTTCAAGAGGTATAACATTCTGAGATAAAAAGTCATCATTTGATGCAAATTTCTGAGCAACAAACGGTCTGGGAATAATGCGGCGACTGTTCAAAGCCTTTAGGATTTTTTCATACTTCTCTTCATTTTGCATCATCTCATTCAGAACACAGATCGGAGACTTGTGCGCGTCCCACTTGGTTTTGCCAAGCCTCTTCAGGTGTCCTCGCACATGATTAGACAATCCAATTTTAGTATCGAACCAGCCTCCACAGAGCTGACACGTATGCTCAGAGGAAGTTTCAGACTTCTCAATCGCTACAAAGGAAATAATAATAACGTTTTTTGACAGCTATAGGCAGTAAAACATCACAACAGCAAATCACAATGACGAGGTGCTTTACAACAAGATAAAGCAAGTCTTGCTTAGTGCTCAGTAAATCCCTTTGTCCCCTTTACTGTATACCCAGATTAAAAACCAAAATAAAACACAGAACTCCCCCAAACTTACCTTTTCTGACACGTTTAACAGGAGTTCCTGTTCCAGTTCTTTTAAAATGCTGCATTTTGTCACTTGTGGCTATCTGTTCTGGTGAAACAACATGACGGGCTTCATAGCTTAGTCCAGCTCTGTGAAGATGTCCTCTGACATGATTGGACAATCCAACACCTGTTTCAAAGGTTGCTGGACAGTATGGGCAGGACTTCTTTTCAAGCGACAAATCAGTCCAATGGAAAACTGAATTATGCTTTGGCAATGCTGATCCTACGTTTTCTAAATTCTGAGGATCATGCAAATCATGCAGGAAGCTACTACCCTCAGCATCTTCGTAATACTCAAAATAAAAGCCATCATTCTGCTCATAACTAAGTGAAGATTTATCACCAGCTTCATGATCTTCCATTTTACCTTTGAATATGGGGAATAGGTTTACATGCTCCTGATTAATATCACTGTAAGATTCATCCTCCACAGACTGTGTAGTGTAATCACATAGTTCAACATTATCCCATGAACTTTCATCCTCCGTTTCATAGCTGTCTTTTTTTTCAGCAGAGTTAAGTTTCTGTAAAACAACAACAGTCATTTTATGCAGAAAATCTGGATAGCAATCCAAATCATCTCCTGTAACAGAGCCTTCCCTCTTGGATTCTTTAACCACTCTTTTTACAGCTACACGCCTACGAGCTTTACAGCCTTCTGCCCTTTTGCAATCAAGATTATTTGAATCCATGTCAAAACAATTATTACGGGGACTACTTGATGAGGAAAATAAATGTAAAGAACTGACAGAGTTGGACTCTTCCTTTTTTAAATGCAAAGGATAAGAGCCACTAGATTTTTTAATCATCCTGTAGTTTTCATATTTGTGCCTATACAAATTATTACCACGTGCTTTGACACTAGCTTTCTGCTTTGCTGCTTGACGAAAATACTTAGGTTTCTGGTCAATGCTATTTCTAAGCAAAAAGGTCTTGTTTGTGGAATTTAGATTGCACACACTTACAGATGTCTGTGAAACGCTTTTCCGAGCCTTCTGTATCCTGTAGGGCCTCTTGTGAAGTTTTGCGAAGTTACTGGACTGTGAAGTAGAGCCAAATGATCTTTTTACATCCTGTTTTAAAACAGAGTTCTTTGGAAAAGTAGAAGATTGTTTGATCAACTGTTTTGTCCTGCTACCAAAATCTAAAGATTCTTCTATGATGCTGCCTTTTCTTTTGTCTAGTCTAAGATGGCTACCAAAGGGATCAATGCATGACGCTGGGTGCAAATATTCCATGTGTTTTTTTAAAATGCTTCTAGTTGACGTAGAAAAAGGACACATCTTACACATATAGGTTGATGACTTTTTTGAGGATCCTAAATAGGGATCTTTCAAGGACGCCTTTTTCTGTGTTTTCCTCTGGGACATGTCGCTACCAATAATAGAACATTTGACTACTGCTCCATGAGCAATCCCTCGATGGCATTCCAGTTCATTTTCTGTCACAGCCATGAAATTGCACTCCTCACAGCAATAGTATCTTTTATCCTTTTCATGGGTCTTTGCATGCTGCACAAACGTTTTGGGACAATTGGTACCAAATACACACTGCGGGCACTGTAACCGTGCGCTCCTACCCTCATCCTGAAGTTCTTTCAGCTCACGGATTTCTTCCATCAGTTTCTGCCTTCTTTCCTGGTGAATTATCATATGTTTAAGAAGTGAATTGCGATCTCGAAATGTCCTTCCACATTCCCTACATGCATAGGGCCTGGGGACATTGAGATGACGGAAATGACTGTTCCCATCTAAATGGTACATCATATGCCTATGCAGATGTTTCTTCTCCCTAAAATTCACATTGCACTTTGTACAGGGATAAAAGGATGGTTCATCAGTACTGAAAGTGGATGGCGATTCAGAATCATCCTGTTCACATTTATTTTGTAAAGTATTGGTAAGAAAAGTGCTAGTGTGAACAGGAGAAGTATCTTCTGCACAGTTACTAGTGGGACTGTAAATGAGCTGCTGGATAGCATCAACAGCTTCCAGCTCTTCATCTGGGGATTCAGGCTTTACTTTACTCAATGAGTATTTTTGTGGTTCTACCATTTCCAGCTCCTCATTCTGCTCTAAGAAGTCAACATTTAACAGTTTTGATTTACTAGGAATACAACTGGCATCACCAAAACAGTCCTCAGTATAGCGTGTTATTTTACTAACATCCATTTTCCTTTTCCGTTTTTTTTCTAAGCCTACTTTACAGTGAATGGGAGACTTCTCTATTGTGTCTTCATTTGTCATCAGAAACTGGATAAACTCTTTTTGTGGATCCCAGCTGGGATCACATCCCGATCTGAAACCACCTGTACCTGAGGAAATGCCTGTTAATGTATCGCCACAATCATCCTTTACTAGTAAATTTTTATCATCCTCACAAACTTCTACTTGGCCTACTAAAGTGCTATCTACACTATTTCCTACTGATTTCTGTGAATCACAACCAATTGAAGCAGAGGTAGGTAGATTTTTAATGGAATGAGTCAGGTTCTTAGCATGTGCTACATCAGGTAACAAAAATAAAACTTGGTGCTGATTTGATTTCTGCGTTGTACTCTTTGCAGGCAGCTGAAGATCATGAACCACTGTCAAAGTTGAACAGGAATCTGTGTGATGACCTACAGACTGTCCAGTGGTTAATGAAACACTGCTTTTATTCATAATGGAAGTCTTAGCTGAGGTGGAGTGTGAAACTGGTCCATTAACAGCAGTTCCTCTAGACAAGATAAAGTTTTCGTTAGAAATAGTAGGAGCACCAGTGTGTATAAATAGAGAAGCCTGGCCTCCACTTAAGGCTTTTTCAGATCCGTCCCTTGACAGCTCCTCAGGCAGAGTCAATGTATTGTTCTGAAACGACGTGTCGCTCTCCTGTGGTTTAAGAATGCCACCTTCTTCCTCAGATATGAAATTAGCATCACAGAGGATTTCTTCTTCTTCTTTAGCACCAGTGACTTCAGTATTTATCTCTAAATCATCCATAGTGCTGGTCTGTCCATTAAGTGCATTTACACTAAAAACCAAACAAGAACAGAATCAGGCAATCACAGAAATGAATAATGGTAATTTTAATTGACAGCCTTCTTTACACTGTAATCTAAAAGTATCTTTTGAACTTGTTAGAAATATATTTTTTTTTCATTTAGGATATTCAAGATGTTTAAAATAAATCAATACAGCAATTACAAAAATCATACATATATATTGTATTAATAACCATACAGCAAACTAGCGACTGCCCAGTACCCCAGTTCAAAAACACCTGAACACCTACACGCAAGCAAGATGGGGGAAACGAGATTGTCAAAGACTTATGCAAATATATTCTACATATACATTAACATAAACAAAGCTTCTCTTTAGTTTAGTTTAGTTCTAGAAGTAAAACAAGTTCGGAGTAAAGGCTACTCAGACACCTATTGGACGTTTTAGTGTTTTGTCTGTTTGCTTGCTTTTTAAACATACTTCCCTTTAACACCTACGAAACTAAAATAATCTCTAAGTGTCTCAAGGTAGCACTTTTTTTCAAAGTGCTTGTATACAACTGACCTGATGCTATACATAAGCCTGAGGAAGTGCTTGCTTTGGTATTAAACGAGAAAGCTAAGCTGACTTTGAACATCTGATTACTGACAGAGACATAGCAAAGGATCAAACTCACTGAAGAAATGTTTCCTCATTCCCTTCTTACAAAAGGGCTCTTCTTGCTTTAAAATAAGTCAGATCCTGCTTATATTATAAGGTCATTTTAAATTATAATCAATTAAACTAGCACATTTTCAAAGGTGGAGCACTCCCTTTCCACCCCCCCAGTTAGAAAGAATTATTTAATTAGGATTTACCTACCAGAAAAAATGTTGAATCCAGAGCATGACAATAACACCATCCATTAGTACTGACAACTAGTACATATTAATTGCCTCTAGGAGGCCTTGTGTATGTAACTATGTCTTTCTACAAGTAACTTTCATTCAAACACAAAACCATCTACCCAATGCTTAGTGAGCACAAAGGACCTGCCTACACATGAAAATCAGTATATAATAAACGGGAGCGTGAACTTCAGTTCTACCCTGGCATTTATCTCTTATATAGAACCTTAGAACACAGTAAGCGTAAGGCATTAAAACACTCATCCGGGAGCCAGAAACATCCATAATTTACAGAAATCACATATTCTACCCTTAAAGAGTACTACTTGCTTTGATCTTTCGGGGGATTTGATTCCTGCCATCACATACTTAGTTTTGGTTACTAATTAACATTTTTAATAGATCTCAGTTAAAAGGAGTCGTTACCTAGACTCTCTGAATTAAGATGTTACAACTCACAAGTAATATCCATGGCTTCCTGCAATGGTCCTTCATCAAAATTAAGGAAAATTACTCTTGACATCCTTTTTTCCTAAGGAGAGAAAACAACCTGGTTAAACACCACCACTTTCACCTTTATACGTCACATTCTAAAATAAATCCAGCATTTGTGTTAGTTTTTAAATTCAACATTATGACAGCTGTTCACGCAATTCAAAGCTAGCTACAGCCTCATGGCAATTCTCTGTTACTGTGCTTGCTTTGTTCACAACTGGCAAAAGGACAAAACAAATGCTTTAACCTCCTTTACGTTTGTAAACCCCAAGCCTGAATGTAATAAGACTTATTTACTATTCTGAAGATAAAATATTGAGATGGGTCAGTCTCCACCATAACAAAGACTTCCAATGAGATCACATTCAAAGCTATCACTCTAAAATGGTGATAATGTACCACCCAGCAGGAGTCTTTACATCACGTACACAAGTTAAAAATGGGCAGTGCAAATGTGCACTAAGAATCAGTAATGCAGAAGTCAAAAGAAGTGAAACCTCCAAGGATGCTGCATAAATTTTACAACTGAACAGAGTAAGCTTCACATGGTATCAGGCAGCAAAGTATAACCATGGTCACAGAAAGTTTAGAAGACATTTAGTAAGCCAGTTTTGCCTGAAAGATGGGTGTTCTCCTCGTTTTATTACTGCAGAGGTAGACAAATATATGCTCAGTCAATTTGAGAGCATGTATTAGCTTTTCCCAACAGGAAGCAATGTTGCTAACGAAGTGGTAAATTCAGTGTTAATGAGTGGCTTCACTGTTACCACCTCTGAGGTAAAACCTTCCATGTTCCAAGTTCCACCCATCTGTTCTGGTGTGAGGGGTTCAGGGGAAGAACAGACGCTTCCCATTTAAAGCAAGTTCACTGGTACCCCCTGAACAGCAGGGAGGCAAACTGAGAATATCGTGCCTGCTTGGAGACTGCAATCCTCATTATCAGAATGGCTCCTGAAAACTTTTCACAGGTTTATGTGATGAAGACAAAACCATGTTGCTCTTCATACAAAACCATACTGATGCTAAATATTAGCATTAAAGCTTCAATTAAAAGGGTGGCTGGGGCACCATACGATCACCTTTAAACTGAGACTCTCTTCAGAGTTATCATGAGCAGTATCTAAAACATTACACTGTGCAATCTTGTAAGAGACTCCTTTCCATACTGTGTATTTATGGAGATTGTGAACTATTCCATATGGATCTGATTAGAAGTCTTCTCTGGTAATCAGCTGTTCCTACAAGATTTCAATCTTTGCATGAAGCCTGAAATGCTTACTGTATCAGTAATATCACTAACATTTTATTAATTTTCTATGAATTGTCACACTTTTCCAGGTATCACGGTGGTACAATTCACTGTTTTACGTGCATGACAAGAAGAAGAAAACAGTTTTAACAGTGTGGTACTAATGAAAGCACATAAAATAACAGTAATTTAGTCTTATGATGACACCGAGCCAAGATGCAATACTTCATTTATGTTATCTATTCCATGTGTAGAAATTTATGCAGGAACAATGATAGGTGTAACTAGACACATATAAGAAAATATTTTGTGTAACCCTGTAATTTTTGGGGAAACATTATGATCTAACTCATATCACTGAGGAAATGCAACACCCAAACTGAAACACTACCTAACACAGTAATTAATCCTTCCTTAGTATATTTGAAAAACTAAACACTGAGATCAAACTTCAAATTTGCTGTCAATAGTGCCTGTTATATCCTCTATCAGGGGAAACATCATACAGTTATTTAAGCACTTAGTGCTATATACCCAAGACACATGAAATGTAAAAATGGCAATGCTTAAAAAGCCAACACAAGCACACACAATCCCAGGTTCATACCATCGAAACACAAAGGCGTGGCCAAATTCAATTCAGTTATGTCAGGTAATCCTAGAATGACCATAGTGCAGTTAACAGCGTTATTCCTGGTTTACATGATACACTTTATTATATAGAAATGATTTCATATTCAAAAGCAGAAAACAATCAATTATTCAGCCACGACACATTCCACCCCATTTAATTAAGTACTTTTAAATTTACATAATTTTTAATATTGGTTTTCTTCATAAAATATCAGTTTTTAAAATCATAATGAGTTCTGCAGATATGACTGCCTGTGGCCAGATAGTCTAAGCATCAAAAAAGTGTAAGGTCAGATCTATCTTCAAGCTGACAGATCAGAATTTAAATGCCTTAAGCTAATCTTATTGTCTCAAAAATCTTGAACATCAGTATTTTTGCAAACTATCAGCACTTGCTATAACACCCTTACTACACTACATCTTGAGGTTACTACAGCAGAAATGAGGTGATAATTGCATATTAACATAATTATTCGGTAATCCCTCTGAGCAAGCTTCCTGGGTCACTCAGTAATTTAGATTAGATGCAACCTTCCTGTCATCAGATCTATGCTGTCCACTTTCTGTTCATTAAGAATTCTTTTTGATAGAAATGTACTTAATTCCATTGTTCTATGTACGTTATTAATCATATTTATTACCAGTAGGTTTACAACATCTCCAAGTTCTTATTTCAAAGTGTCAACGTTTGCTACGTAACAGGGTCACACATCAAATTAAGAGTATTGCTTTCATGCAATACTAGTTCATTAAAGCTTATATTCCAGTGGTGCACTGTTGCCTACAAGCAGTTGTAGTTAGACATCTGTCAGTTTCTGTTGCAAAAAAAGCCTGCCTTATTTTACACAGATTTAGAATAGATTTGAAAGCATACTGGAGCTGAAAAATCAACACGGAAGAAGTTGGTTGAGTTTGTGAAAAGCATGAAGTGATTTTACGTGTTTTGGTATCAGGGTTCTTATTAAATTCATAAAAATAAGCAAATTAGCTAAAAGAGCAAGTATTAAGTAGGACAAGAATTCAGAAGTCATCTCCTAAATGGATTGAATTTAACCAGTCTAGTTAAAGTAATGAAGAAATACAGCGCCTTTTAGCAGTGCTGTCATGAAGGCAAAAATATACTTATCTTTTGCTAAGTAACTCCTAATAAATCAAATTCTTTAAGCAGATATGTGAATGACCAGGACACTCAAGGGATTATTTAAATATTTAGGAATTAGGAAAGGTGTTCCACATTTGTACTGTTCCCATTTAGATTTTTCTTCAAGACTTTGTTATGTAGACAGAGAAAACCTACAAAATCTATAATTTTATTCACAAGCATTTCTGTAATAAAGCTTTCTCAAATGACACATTATACTAAAGATGATGGAACCAAAGTCACAGAGTTTTAGGCATCAAGGAGCAGATCAGAGAGAGCTTAAGCACATCACGGCACAGGACTAGAGAGTCATCTCCTTCCATTTTGGCCCATTACACAGTCTATTCCTTTAACAAGTTAATCATGGCAAACATCAATCATGGAGCTTGCTTCAAAGGTGAAATGTTTAAAAACCTTTGGAAAATGAAGGTTTGTACAGAGTAATAGAGGAACCAGTAGCATATTAGCATAAACCAGCCACATCTTGAGAAAAACAAACAAGAAAGCCAAGTTATTTAAAACACAGCTCCACAATATTTTTGCCTCTTCCATACACTAATGCACACAGCTCAAACTACCTGAGTTTTGGGTGTTATCTAGCAATATGAATACCCAAAGTCAATAAAATCACAATCCTTTGATCATTGGAAGAATACCTATTACCTATTTTCCACTTTCTCTCTTCTCAAAAGCTATCCAGATCCACCCTTCGGATGGAAATAGAACCAAAAAACCTGACAGCTAGAGGAGTCAGCGACCACCGTGCCTTCCTCCAGATTCTATTTGTGCTTGCAAATTGAGGTGCTGAAAATACACTCCCTTCTGCACAGTAGAGACACTATTTGCAGACTGCTTTACTTAGCTTTGAAACCTACAAATTCACCTCAACACTTCTGGGGTTTTATGAAAACCTCTGTAGTAAGAGACAGCTTAATATGCACAGCACCATGACTACTGCCCTCCCATACCCACTTTCCATACAAGCATATGGTTATTAATATAACTACAGTCTGAGGAGTTCCACTGAACTGAATTATCTTCAATTCAGATCCACAGCTGTTCACACGAAAACATAAACTGGAAATTCTCATAGCTAATCAAGACTCTCATATTTTTAAAGCATCAAGAAAAATTACTGATGCCACACTAAGAAGCTACATTATTCCTAAATAAAGAAACACGATGTTATTGCCACCCCCAGTCTAACATTTCGCTATACTGTTGAAAGATTCCCTGAGTTGTCACAGCTATATAGAAGAAATCGACTGAAGAGAAACTCTGAGTTACAGAGGCGTCATCACACACAAGCAGCCTGCATTTTCAGGAAGGTTATACTCAGGAACAGATCTGAAACACACTTCTCAAAGTTCATTTACCTTCAAAAGCTGTATGTCAGGTACTAAGGAAACAAAACAAACTTCCCTTAAATTTCAGAAACTTTACTTCTGGTCTAAAGGAGTGATACTTTAACAGCTCACATGTGAAAGGAAGCAGTATACAACTGAAGAATGAAATTATAGGAGAGAATCCCATTACTGCCACCGACCATTCTTAATCTTATTCCTCTAATATTGATTTGCTTGGGAAAATAAACCAGTTTGTCACAACGGGGTGCATCATGCTAAAATTCAATACTGCAATCAATAAAATAAATTACAATACAATTTAAGTGTCAAAAGAATCAGATGTATGACTTTTAAAAAATACTCCTGGAAGTGCTAACACAGCAGTTTAAGGTGGTTTCATTGGTAAAGACTCTTCAATGTGAGTTAGGTAATTTCTAAAAGATGCCTACCCAGTACAAAAGAAGCATGACTTTGGTAACTGAAGAACAGTCACATATTGTCTAGTGATTCACAGGTTTCCATAACTCCCCCCAGCACTACAGAACCCTGTTCATACAGGAAAGTCACCTACTTAAATCTCCACGTTCCTGCAGCTCTTTGTCAAGTTTGGATTTCTAGTAGTGTGATCTAGTTTGACTTGCAGTGCCATTAGTTTTTACTAAAGATGAGAACTACAATCCAATACTGAGTTTTCCTCAATGCAGACATACATGACTTCGCAGCATTCCAGTAAGAGACACAGAAATGTAAAAAATACGGATTTAATGCTCTGTGATAAGACACACTATTTCTCTCCCAAAATGTACTTTTACATGCAGAGATAATTATGTCAATCTCACATGCTCACACAATTTTTCTCTCTAAAGAAGCTAAATGTTTGAGAAAACACTTTTCATCCCTTTCACCACCATTACCTGTGTTTTTCAGTCAAACGTATTCTTAAGTCTCAAGTACGGTACTAAAAATTGCTTTTATCCAGATATGATACAAGTAGTTTAGTTTATTAACCACCAGAACTATAAAACAAGAAGGTTTTTCCTCATTACAGTCTATAAAGAAAAGTCCTGCTCCCATCCTTATTATCAGACAGTTTTTTTATCTGGCTGCCAAAAAATTAAGGGTTGTGATCAGTGGCCAGTAACTGGAGCTTATAAACTGGGGTCAATACTGGTCCAACACTGTTCAGTATCTTCATTGATGACGGGGCAGAAGGTATCTTGAGCAAGTCTGCTGATGACACAAGACTGAGTGGAGTGGCTGAGTGGGCTGTGCTGCCATTCAGATGGACCTCAACAGGCTGGAGAAATGGGCTGATAGAAACCTCATGAAGTTCAACAAAGGGAAGTATTAAGTCCTATACCAGGAATAACCCCATGCACCAGTACATGCTTGCAAGCAGCTTTGCAGAGAAGTACCTGGAGGTCCTGTTGGATAGCAAGCTGAACATGAGCCAACAACATGCCGTGTGGCAAAGGAGGCCAATAATATCCTGTGAGGAGTGCTGCCAGCACACTGAGGGAGGTGAGCCTTCCCCTTTACTCAGTACCGGTAAAACTACATCTGGAGTAGTGTGTCCAGGTCTGGGCTGCCCAATCCAAGTGAAATACGGAGCTGTTGGACGGAGTCCAGAAAAGGGCCACTAACACAATTAGGAGACTGGAGCATCTCATATTGGGGGAGTTGACTGAGTTCAGACTCTTCAGCCTGGAGAAGACAAGGCTCAGTATGATCTCATTAACACAGTATCACAGAATAGTTGGGGTTGAACATGTACAAACATCTGATGGGAAGGTACAAAAAGACAGAGTCAGACTCTTTCCAGTGGTGTTCAGTGATAGGACAAAAAGTAATGGGTACAAACTGAGATACCCGAGTTTCCATCTGAAAGCAAGGAACTTTTTTACTGTGACAGTGACTGGAACACGTTGCTCAGAGAGGTTGTAGAGCCTCCATTCTTTGAGACATTCAAAAGCTGTCCAGACATGGTCCTGGACAAACTGCTCTAGGTCACCCACTTAAGGCAGAGGATTGGACAAGATCTCTATAGGTCCCTTCCCACCTCAACTATTCTGTGATTCGGTTTTAGTACACTTTGACACACAGAATCCCAATTCTCGCTTGCGTTACTCCTCTTCAGAGTGCTCCATATGCTCAGACTATCCACTTTTTCCTTTCATTTCAAATACCAGCAATATAGGTACAAGAGTATTTTTATTTTTTTAAAGTTTCCAACCACCAACTTCAGATTTATCATTCAGCTTAAGAAACTGACACAAAAATAATCAGGTATATAACAGAAGTACATTCTCTCTATCCCAAGTTATATAGAACAGCAAAACTATAACTTGATGCCCCTCAATCTTCTCTCTCTCTTCCAGTGTTGCTGTTTTCCAGAGTTGTCTCACTACATGAAGTAATATTACAAGCAATATTATAACACTCAAATTTAAATACATGCATTTCCCAAGTCACACCTCCTTTTCTATTAGTATTTCTACAATTCAGGACTTTCCACAGGATGCATCCTTCTTCTATGTCACAATTTATTTAGATGTCTTCTTGACATGTCACATCTCAGAGGGGCCTAAGGATGCTGGATTCTCAGTGTCGGCTTTTCAGGCAAGACAGTAATGCTTCCTCCTCACAGAACCCACTCCCACCAGCAACGATCTGCTGTAGCTCCAGTCACAGTGAGAGACACATTTCACAAGAAGCACATATTCAGTGCGTTCTCCCAGGCTCATACAGTCCTCACATGGTGGGTAATACTAAAATGAAAGACTTGCTGTCATTGCAGAAGATTCTGGTTTGAAGAAAGAGGAAGTGGTCTCAACATGGAGCCAAATGCTGTCAAATTACTGTGCTATACACTGGAATCATGATTTTCTTTGCAGCAAAGCCAATTTAAAGTACTCCTGCCTTCCTCCACTGCCCCAGGTTCCTTCTTTCACACTTTCAACCATTTCATTATCCAGTTTAAAAAGCAGGGACCCACATACTGCTGAATCGGCACAACCAAGAGGCAACAACTATGAGTAAAGGCATAAACTTTAAGTAGCTCTCTTGACAGAAAAATCTACTGGGGAATATTTTCCTAAAACACATATTAACAAATGAAAAAGTGAAAATGCAGAGAACATTTCAGAAGGCAAAAAAAGCTTTGGCAGTCCTCTACTTAACTGCAAAACACATCCTTATGAAGAACACTACCATGAAGCAAATTTTATGTTCTAAAACTACTTTAAGAACACTACTCAATCAACGTAAAATGCTAGAAGTAAATGTTAGAATAATTCAAGTGGGGAATATTAAATACATCACTTGAGAATAGTATTAACTCAAGAAATAGGCTTAAATTACGTATTAGGCATGATAGCTTGGTTTTCCATAGAGACTTACAAACGCAAATCCTTCCAGAAGGTTAAATAAAAAGTATTCTGATTTCTAAAACACATCACTAACTTTTAGAAATTTTGTGACAAATCTACTCCCCCTTAACCTATAGTTGTACAGAATCAGTCACTTCATCTGCTCAGAAACAAGTCCTTTTGAAGCCAGGTACTGCCACCAAGTGGTGATGAAATTCTGTATGCAAATCTAATTACTCCCCACGTGAAGAACACACAGAACTGAAAACATTCTGGCCACCAAGTGTGAGCAATGGTGTATTTAATATATTTAAAATTCATCAACCAAAGCAAAACCTACAGAATTTTCATATCCAAAACTAAAACTGACTTTCAGTTTAAAACAAAGGTTTTTCCTGCAATTTGGTCTTTTTGTTCAGGCACCTTTTGTGAGAAGTTGGGTAAATAACCATTTCTTCCAATACAAATCCAATATATAGCAACAAACTGACTCTAATAATTAGCTGTTTTCCATAAGTGTACAAATCCTCAGTCAACTACAACTACAAGGTCACAGAAGTCTTATTTTCACCATAGTTCCAAATTTCAGAGAAAGGTGAATTCAGTAACTGAGCAAAAGACCTCTTAAAGTATAAACATCCAGCTTGTTATTTGGACAAGCTGTTCTATGTACTTTTGTTAGCTTGTAAAGATCACAACAGATTGGGAAGGATTCTAGTCAGGTATATTTGACTATTTTTACAGGAATATTTCTCAGTTCATTATATTGTGAGTTACCTGCATGAACTAGTGTCAGTTCTACACACCACAGATGAAAACTTGCATGAAAACAAAATGATGCTGCACAATGGATTTCCAGTACAGCTTTCTTAAAGACAACATTAAGAACAGTTTAACCTGATTTTATTGAGGCAGATCTTTGAAACCCTTTCAACTTTGGAAATATTCTGATCTTATTTCCTATTATATTAAATAAAAGTTGAAATTCATTTCACCCAGCACAACTTGAAACACATCTAGCAATTTCTCATGCTTTTTGGCTGGCAACTATTTGCTGTCCATATTTTAATAGCATCACAAATATTACAACTTCTTAACTCCTAAAGCATGCTGTCTTTCCCAAATATAAAAAGACTACCTGAAACGAACACTCTGTTTTCACTCATTTAATTTAGAACTTTAGTGTAATGAATTACATTAGTGATACTCACTCATCCTTACCAGCAACGTAGCTCTCATACCCCTCTATATTCTTTCAGTGATCAAAGGTTAAAAACCTAGTAAGACTGAAAGGAGCAGTGCTAGGTTAAGGTCAAAAAACCATCTAGTACCTTTTTAGATTAAGAATAAAAAATTCTGCCAACTTGGAGAAAGTTACCACCTTTACCAACAAACATGAAATAAAGAGTTTTTAAAAGACCCTAAGCTATGTAACTCTGTACATGACCAGATGAACAGAGAAAACTTGCAATTCCATGTGACAAGAAAAGATAATGTCACTCATAACTGGTTTTTGTTTGTTTTAAAAGTCATCACCGTAAGTGATTTAATGGCAGAAAACTCAACTTGATGTTACCAGGATAACAGGAACAAGATGAAAATTGTTTGAGATCCATTGTATGAGCCAAAGAAACACACATCCCACATACTCAAATTTATCCTGTGCAGAATTCTGTACATAACCTATCCTTCTTCAGCATCCACGGTACTATATTAACTTATTACATCCTCTACTTTTAGGTAAAGCAATACTTAATGCATTCAAGACAGTTTCTGGAAGCAAGTGCTTTTCCCTGAGACCTCAAACGCTTAAAACCTGACCTCACTCTACAGACTGTTACAGGGAAAGTCAGCTCAAGCACCTACCTTCTGTCACCTGGTTACACAGAAGCGCAACCCATGATTCTATTAACACATTGAGACCAAGATAATTTTTTCCTTACTTTTCCCCATATTTAATACAAGATAGATCCTCGCATGGAGCTCAGGAGATACAGCCTGGAAACCAGAAACTTAAAGAATAAAAACTATGGTCATCCCAATAAAGTACATTCACTGCATATAGTATTTTACACCTGTGTGTTTTAAATGGAAAAAGGTTATTATTTTTAATTTCCAAAAGCCAGGATATATATTTTTTGCATTTGTATTAACGAACAAAAACCCCAGATCCTTTACTCAAAGAAAACCTACATGGAAAACACACTATCAGTCATTAAGAAATGCATTCTGGTCAAGCGTACAAGAAAAATGTTTGAGCAAGTCATTAAATCCCATTTTCAGCTATTGGTTTAAATGACATAAGCTTACGCAATAGGACAAGTTTGCACTGAGTCGTGGGAGTTCACTGTTCAGAAGCCTAGAAGATGCTGCAACCACCACACTCATGAGTGGAGATAGAAGACAGAGGCACTTGGGAAACGCAGGTTGTTCTTTAACAAGTCTTTCAGTGATCCTTGCTGCCCTTCTCTGAACGTTCTGTGTCATTTTTCAGTCCCAGAACTAGACTAGTACTCAAGAAGCAATACACACATAGCAACGCAATGCATCTATGGTAGACCACAGATTTGTATAACCGGATCTGGTTTTTGTTTTGTTCTGTTTTTTGTTTTGTTCCCTGATAAATGCATAATATTTGCATTGATTTACTGACATTTACTGACTTTACAGAACTGTCAGAACCTCAAGATCTCCTCCAAGCAATAACAACACTGATCAAATGCCATTACACTGTTTCCATGTATTCTTTTACACATTTTTCTGTCCTCTTGTTATGTATGCAAGAGTAGAGGCTTTCCCTTCAGAGACCAGCTTTTTTCTATTATACACAGACAGTCACCATTAAGATGAAAGGTCTTTGGAGTTTCATTCAGATGATCTCAGGCTTAAAGAACATACTCTGTTATTTATATAGACTTCTCAACTAATTTTCTGTATTTAAACCAGTAATGAGATAACACATAAATTAAGAAGAGACAGAACATAAACTGTTAAGCATGAAGTACTGAAAGCATTAGAAGGCACAGGGAGCAATCTAAATCTTACTGAGAATACAAGTCCCTTCTGTAGCCATGATTCTTGTTTTGCACTCATCCTCAGATAAAGTATTTCCTTTTGCAGAATTGTATTTATTCCTTTTCTCAAAGCAGCACATTCTAGAAACTTGCAAAGTCAAGCTAAGGCAGTAAACGTTGTTTACATCTGATTATATGCATGCTACAGTAGTACAGCTTACTTCTAATTGTTCATAGTTCAGAAGACAATGCATAATCAAAAGTCCTGAATCAGTTGTACATTATACAAAGGAACAACATTGAACAAAGTGTTGTTTTGAATTCCCCACAAAGCATTCTCCTGTAATCAGTATTTTAAAGTTGACAGCAGTAGCACTAAGAAAAGTCTTAGCAGAGCAGAAGACACAATAAACACGTCTATTTTAAAATGCACATACTACATTTTGGGAGTTGGAACTGGGTGATCCTTAGGACTTTTCCAACCCTAAACATTCTATGTTTTTTAAAGCTACATCTACAGATAAAGAACAAGCCCATCTAAGCAAATGGGATCTTACTCTCACCTCTTCAAAATACCAGGTCACCACAAGAAACTGTATCAAAGATGGCATATTGGTCAAGCAGCAAGCAGGAAACTTGAGAAGCCAGCTTTTGTTTGGTATGGAAGCCTGTATACACAAGTCCATCATGCTCTGTCTCCACAGCAGAGAATTTACCTAAAGATACTCTTGAAAGACTCAAGCTAAAACAGACTAACCCAAATTGCTCCCCGTTACATTTCACAAAATTTAATGGAGAAGATATTAATATTACAGTTCAAAGTTTTCCTGAAGTAAATATCAAGTAACATGAAGAGAAACAAAATTTGGGCTAAGTTGGTTTTTTTTTTTCCCCTCAAAATAATGGGGGTGGGAGAAATGCCAAAGTTACAGAACAACTTTCTCAGATTGACACTTCACAACTGCAAATAGACACCTAAATTCTACAGCTCATGAGTAACAGCAGTAAATCTTCATAGACTTTTGTCTTTCAAATAGCACCCAAAAGTGTCCCTGAGGGAAAAAAAAACAACAAAACCCAAACCCAAACTCAAGAGAATTTAATTATTAAAAATTTGAAATGCTATTCTGGTAGCTGGTCAAGTTTCCCACACAGTTATTTATTAATAGAGCAAGCGCAAGTTTAACATGCTGTTTTCACAATGCAAAGTACACTTTCAGTACTTTGAAACCAGGTGGATAATGAGTAGACGATGAAATTATTTGAAGTACTCATCATTTTGGTTCTCAGTAGCTAGCAGAATTCCTTGACAGGTTTTTGAGTGTTTAGCAGTATATGCTAATGGACCTAAGGAATTTGGGGGCAGGGGGTGAAAGAACACCCCCCCCCCCCAAGAAAAGCAGCACTCACAAAACTACTCACCTTTGTTTGATTTACATGAAGCTGTGAGATCCACTTCCACATTAAAACAAACCTGCAAAATAAAACAAGAACTTACTGTACAAACATCACTGTTTTCTGCTCGTGTTTCAGACTATGAGATAAGACAGACAAAGCACAAAGATAAGAAATTCACAGCTGAACAAGTGTTCCATCAGTTTTGTCTCAGGGTAGAAATATCAAAGTTCCGGTGGCCTTCACCCAAATACACATGTAATCTTCGAATAGCACAGATGTTGGTACTTTAATTAAAGATCCACCAAGAAATCCTGTCAAATACACACAGGCTATTAAACTAAGTGAGCAGGACAGGGGAAAAAGAATTGCAGGCGAGAAAAGGTCTGCTGCATTTTCTACTAGTGCCTTCAAAGTCTCTGGATGGGCAATGAAGCACAGAAAGGAAATGGTTACTAACGTTTTTTAAATCTTTTAAGGAAAAATTATGAACATATCCAAGATTAAGTGTTGGACAGTTTTAAGCCTGGGCCTCACTACTTCCTTGCCCTTCCTAGGACAAAATTGTGCTTATTGTTTTAAGGTTGGCTGTGCCACTTTAAAATCATTACTTACTTTGCCTTCATGAAAGATAATTAAGATTAAATGCTCTAAGCTCAGTTTTGCTCATGGATCTTTAACAGAACTAACTATAGAAGAAGTACTTCACTTCCTAGTTGGAGATAATCAGAGTATGTAACATTTGGAAGAGACCCCAAAAGTCACTGAAGCTGCAAAACAGCAAGAATGGATTTGGGTACAGCATCTCTGGGCCTACTTCTAACGAAGACACAACAACCAGCATAGAGCTTTACAGGGAAGGTTATTTATCGCTAAACCAATGTATCTATCACCAAAAGTAACTCTGAAAGAGACACCCATCCTCAAATACTGCCTAAGATTCTTTCCCTCAATTTGACCACACACAGCTTTATGACTCCAAGTTCCCCAGTTAACCTGTAACTGTGTCAAAGCCACCTCCCCAAATTACAAAGAGTAAGAAAAGACAGACCTTTCAAAGAAGTCTTGATGGCAATATAAAGCAAGAGAAGACAAGTCTCCAAGCTCCTTTCCCTAGCCCCAGGATCATTTCTTAAGTACCATGTAAACCTGTTGCCTTTATGCATTATTGTTATTCAAAATATATCCTCATTTCTCAAGTAAGATGTATTACAGAAAGAAGTAAAAAATTCTTTAGTCAGGTTTCAGAGTAATGTTCATGTGCCTGGAGAAGCAGAAGTGTTATTTGCAAACAGTAACAGAGCCCTGCTGTGCATTACAGAAGGTAAATGTAAAGCTACAGTTAAAAACACCCACAAAATACCATGCATGTTTGAAAAGCCGTAACACCTTTCAAGAAATGGGATCCAAAGTCTTTACAGGCTTTACATTATCAAACACTAATATCAGCATTAAACCAGACACCTCAGTAAACCTGTGTGTGCACTTTGTCTGGGCAGAGTCAATCCCAAACACTTCTCTCACTGCAAGTAAGAACTACATCAACATCTTCCCCCCTGCAAAATGATCTCACACCACCACTGTAGTAATTCTCACATCTTCTGAACATTGCAATTAGCTGAACATCAGCAATAATTGTTCTCAACATAGATTTCATGGTTTGTGATTCAAGTGCAGACAGAATCTTTGCATCAAAGGATTCAGCCCAACTGTAGATCAGTGTGGTGATACAGTTACTCACTGTAACAGCTTTTTCATAAAAATACATTAATTTGGAGCAATTTTTTTGACATAAAATGGGAAGTCTTACCCTACACTGCCTATCTGGAGGGTATGTACTACTCGTGTACTTACTGAATGTGTTCTTTGGAGAAAACTTAAATGCAAGTACCCTTTGGTTCATAGGGAGCTCACAGATCACTTGGGGGATAAATCTGGGGGTACTCTACATTTGGCACAGAGGGAAAGAGAAGTGAAGAAAGAAGATGGGCCATTGTAATTGGGATTTTGCCTGGCTGAAGGAAAGGTGACAGAAGTCTCACCAAGAAGATGATCAGCAAGCAAACTGCTGAAGCACCAAAGGGCTGGCCACTGCAGCCCTGTGTTACAAACTTCAAGGGGCCCTGCAGAATTAACTCCCCTTTCTGAGATTTCAAACCCACTTGTGTTCAAAGCTCCACCCTATGGGTGACAGGTCATGCCATGGCATGCAAACATCTTAATGAAGTCAATGCAATCCACAGAATGACACCAGATTTTAGCCCAAACTACTGACAGCATTGAGACTCTCACTGTTTAAAGCAATCCAACCTACAGTACTTAACCAACACTCAACTCTCTAATGTCTTTCTGCTGTCAGAGAAGATTCCTCTCATACCAGTACGATCAACTCTAACACCTACCATTCATTTCAAGAGTGCTGACATTTGGAATAACTGAGCACCTGAAATTCTTTGCCATCAGATCCAGGAGGGGTAGCTCTCCAAGGCTCCCTAGGGAAAGGTGAAGATTCCAAAATCACAAACGCTTTGGCTCTGATTTTTCTGTCTTAATTCTCATTATTGGAAAAGGAAGCAAGAATGAAAGCCACTCTCCCTCACCAGTAATAAAGACAGCATCAAGAGACTCAAAAGCAGGTAGGAAATGTAGTTACAGAGCATTCACCTGAGGCCTTGCCCTCTCAAAAGGGGCCCACAGCAGGTACAAGGACTGCTGTGCAAAGGTGAGGCTTCTGATCACTGATAAGCAGCTGCCTGTTCTGGTAAGGGCAGAGAACAGGAAGTGAAAGAAAACTGCAGTAGTGGAGATGGGAGATATCTCAAGTGTACCCCCAGTGGTACTAAAGAAACACAGATGGATTCTCACAGGTGAGAATGCTTAAAGAAGCACAAGCATTTCTCACTCATCTGTAAATGTGAGCCAAGATTGGTTCAATGCTAACTATGATCACCTTGCCTTGTGACAAAGCAAGAAAGCACCATACCAATGATACTTCTTTTCATGCAACACATGAAAAAGGCCAAAGTAGACACAAGAAGTTCTCCAGTCTATACGCAATGACAGAGTCACTTTGGTGAGTACTGCTCAGAGACAGAACAACCCCTCAAGTGCATCTGAGCTACAAAGACACAAAGAGATTCTCAAAAAGCATTTGAGGAGTCATTTAAAAGGCTGTATACACAGGCTGCAAAATAACTGATACAGATAATCAGAGTTTTTAATCTTTCTGGCTACCTAGAGAGCAGCTACAAAAGCTTCCATGATGCTGCTTTCCGAAGTAAGCAACAGTTACAGTTGCTACTTACAAATTCAGGTTCACAAAGAACAACTAAGATAACTACTTTCACATCAGCAAAGACAGCAGAACAGATGTTATTCATGACTTGCACCAAGCTCATAACCATTCACAACACAAGGTTATGCAAAGACAATTTGAGTTCAAATGTGAGTTACTGCACAAAACTTGCCTAAGTACTCCTCTTGTCATTAGAATTGGATCTTATGTCAACACTAAATTTACTTCTATTCACTTTATGTTATTAGGGCTCTATCAGCTATAGTGAAATATCTCCTACAGCATGCCCCTCTATGGGGCAAATATCTGAGAAACACTAGAATGCAGAGGTGTACAATGAGTAAATAAAATCTGAAGTAATCCTGACAGAAATTTTGATCCATTTACCTACTATTTAGCCCTTATTTCCTAACAGATGTCTGCTAACTGACATGTTTACACCTACTTGGGAAAAGATCCTTAACCATTTTCAACTACCATGTTCTCCTGGAATGGTTGCAGTCAGGAATGTAATTCATAGAGAAGATTTTTTGGTGTGGTGGGTTTTCTCTTTTGCTGGTTGGTTGCTTTTAAAGAGACTTCTAATGTAATACAAAACTATCTTTTGACCCTACAGATGATTATGCCTGTGGGAGAAGGAAGGAAGAGGAAGAAACAAAGGGTACAATAAACTATACTGTGCAAACTACTTTTGCTGGTGTAAGCTGTGGCTAAACAGTGCATTTCACCAGCTTAACATAAAAACACAGCAAAAAGCTTACCACTGTAGGCTTGATTTTCAAGTGCTTTCTAGGACTTACAAAATTTGATTAGTTGGTTGAGATGTAGCATTTACATTTATTAGGATATTGCCATCCCAGCATTAAAATCTGCTAAATTCAAAATGGGAGGTGGGCGAAGGAAATGGAATGATTTCATTCTAGTATCTGATGCAGCTCTGATAAATGTCCATAATCTTACACAAACCTAATAATTCTAAGAATCAATGCAGGAAAAATCAGCCAGCAGAAAGCAGAGATTACTCTAAGAAAAGGCTATTACAAGAAACCCAGAAGAAGCTCCAGCTAAAATTGTACACACAACTATGAAGGATAAAATCACTTCAGAAAAGGACTGAAAAAGCAAAAGCTTAGTTGACAATAGTCTCCTAAATCAGTTAATACAGCTGAAAAGCTCTTTAAATACAAGATATACTGCGATTTTCTCAACAAGTAGTCAGCAATGACCTTGTCTGTACAAAATGTAGTTTCCTTCTTTCTGTTTGCAGCAGCTTTGATGCTCTTTGATTTCTATTAAACAGTATAAAAATAACTTCATCTACATTCAGTATCCACAAATATCTAGAACTAACATTCAGTGTAGCTCCATTTAAATCATCACTCAAATGTAAACACGAGGTTTTCTAATACCACAAAATTAACTCCCTTTGAGGATTTGTAGAAGTTCTCTCCATTTATGCTATTCAAACTTCAGCTTAACCAACTGAATTATAAATGCGACAAGGAAGTTTACCTAAATTAAATTTGCAAAGGAAAAAATAGAGATCATTCTTCTTACAACAGTTAATGAAAAGCAATCTTTAAGTGCAGGATAACCTATTGAAGCCTGAATTATCCAGAAGTCAAATTAAGCAACAACTTAATACTTCACAATATGAAGAGATAACATTTAAGTCCTTTTAATGGAGACGCTTCTGACTTCAAAGAATCTGCAGTGAGTGAACAAAAGCAAGCAAGGGACTGCAGAAAAGAAGACAGCCTCCCGCATTTTGAATCTCCTCCCAGATTTTGAGTTATATGAAAATCAGTTCAAAGAAGTTACAGCTCTTCCTTTGTGGATTCATCACAGTAAAAGCCACATCCACAGTTCCCAAAGCTGTGATGGGGCTTTCACGTGGAAGAGTTGAAATCTCGTCTTTTTCTACTTGGAGAAAGTTGTGCTTTTTGACAACACTCCATATGGGACAGTGAAGCACTTCAAGGAGAAGTGTGACAGTGTAAGGAATGAACACAACTGATCACACCTCAGGCTGTGAAGCTGCTTCACTCCAAACAAGATTACAACTAGAAGAATGCAACATTAACAGGAGTATCACTACAGGGATAAAAGCAGTCAGAGAGAGTAGCTTGAATGGAAAAAAAAGACTTGTGTTTTTACCACCAGTTAAGTCAAACAACAGATTTCATTATTATTTAGAAAATCTGTATTATGTAAATGGAAACAACTGAAAAGGCCATTAGAGGGAAAAATATCCTATGAAGAGTGTGGTGTGGACTAACAAAACATACACTGGCCAAAAAGTGTATGTGTTTCTTCTCCATCACCAAACAGATAAAGAAGCAAGCATTTAAAGATGTACATAACAGGCCCACAATAAAGATGGAAAGATGTCTAGAGAGAGGCAAGGGGAAACTAACATAATTTAAGAGCTGTGTACTTTAAGAATACATTGTTTAGTAAGCAAATATGTAACTATCAACATACAAATGAAAGCGTAATAAAAGCACTGAACTGAAGCATCAGTTTAAAGATGGAGTTCTGCAAACATTTGGAAATTCAAGGCCTTAAGAGAACATACTAAGATGTTGTTTCTGAAGGTTATTTATCAATGCAGTTTCTCCCTCAGCTAAGATTAGGTGTAACACTCTAATTGTAACTGATATTTAATAAATAACTTTACAGTCCATCAATATCCAACTAAATTGACTGACATTCTTCACAATGAGAATTACCATAAGCAATAAGCTGCAGAGAAATAATTCACCTTCGTTATCATTTCTCTACCAGTTTAAGCTACGGATCAACACACCACTTGCATAACAAATACCTGCACATTTTCAGTCACTCTTCAGCCTGTTTTTCTTGACCACACAAACTACCTCTTCATTGGCTGCATTTACATACCTTAAATATAACAGCTTTTCTGAAAACAGGAAAGCTTAAAGCACAGAATGACATCATTGCACTCCATACTAATGACACTGTACATAACCTTGGTATCATCGTTGACACTGAACACTTCTCCTTTCATTACGCAGTCAGCAAAACCTCGTCAATACATCACCTGTGCAGGAACTGCCTCTACCCTTCAGCTACAGAATCACTCTCTCCACAAGTCTAAATTACTACATATTCCTTCACCATATCATCATACAAGCTTTACATACAGCACACCAAAATACACTGGCACACCCTCTTACTTAAGTACCACATAAATGCACTTCAGAATACAGTTACATGAGATCTTGCTCAACTCACAGAAATTGATGATGGTTCCTCACAAATTCCTAGTCCACGTTTGCACACCCATTTTCTCAGCTGAAACCAAGTAATCCGAAATCCAAACCAGTAAGTTTCTTCACTGAAGTGCTTCTCAAAGGAACCAACTGCCTTGCATAAAAAAACATGCATCTTGTGTCTAAATAAAAACCACAAAGCAAAACAAAGCTTTTGGAAACATCTGAGGCAGCACCTTCCATGTGCTCATTGTAAGGAAACAGCCTGTTACATTTCAAGGTTTGTTTTCAAATACCAATCTGTACGCTGGTGTTAAGACTTGTGTACTGTTATTACACTACAAAACCCACTGAATTTTAATAAAAACATGAAGGAGGCAAAGCTAACCATAACAAAAAAATCAAGTTAAGGTTGTGCACATCAAATCAGTGCATCTCTTTTGTGTACCACCAAGGAGCAACATTCTGTTGTCCAAATTACTCTCTTTACATACTATGTGTTGTTCTAGAATTTGAAACTTGCATTTTATGTAGGGGGTACAGACGCCTCTAAATGAGGCAGGATTCCACTGAAATCAGTCAGAAGACTGTTTTGTACAAGACACTGAAGGAAACTGTGAAATAAGATTGTGCCATAAGACTACTACATACGTACAATCAAAGTAAATAAAACATGCATGCTATTTGAGAAACACCATGTTCTAAGTATATATACTTGCATTGCAAGTCAGACGCAAGCATGTATTTTAGATGCATACTTTAAGTAAACGCCTTCTTAATTTTGACCAATGAATAAGCCTTTGTAAGTCTCCTGAATAGAAAACAGTTTATCAGCTTCATCTCTGCTGAATGAATCTCGTGCTGTTTCACTTGGGAAGTCTGACAGAGAACTTCACCAATCTTTCTCCCAAAAAAATACAGAAAAATGGCATCTGCTATAGGTATACAGGACACATCACACAGATGGGACTTTGATGCAGAGCAAACGGTTTATTGTCAGGCCATACCTGTCATCCAATCTGCCACCTGTGGAATCATGACACATAGAGAAATACATCAGTTGATCTTCACACAATCACTGCACTTCGCTTTTCCCTTTCCTGATGTACTGCATTATACACCTCTGAAATTCTTCAACGTAACTCACTCTTCTCTATTATGAAAAACAAAAAACAACTGCAAAGAGCTTACTCTGCAGTACATACACTTGCATCCTTATGAACGAAAATACAACACAGATCCCTAAGTAGATTCTACTCTAAAATCTGATCTTTATTTATAAATCTTCAACCAGGACTTAGGTCAGCCATAATTTTCTTATTTTGAACCCAAAGTACAAAAATATCTTAAACAAAAACATTGCTGCATAAGAAATACCCACAAATATTACAGATTTCATTTCTTTACACCAGAATTATGTTCCCAGATACCGTATCATTTGTGAAACAGTATCAGGTTGTTTGTTTTTACAAATTATTATGAGAAGTGACCAATACTCTGTACTGTTTGGTATTTTTGCATTTGGTTTGGGTTTTTCACACCCCCCCAAGTTGTTTTATAAGGACATTATGTTTAGTAAAACCATTAAGCTATTTTTTTCGGGGGTAGAAAAAGTAGTAATCAGATTTGAAAAATTATTTACTAGAAATTAGTTTTTCCAATAAATAGATTCTAAACCAAGAAGCCTGATGAGATCCATTAATATCTGAACGGATTTAAATCTCTGCTCCCATTAAGGACACTTTTACCTAAAAGCAGTATCTTGCACAATATTTCTAAGAGTAGTTAAAGAGGCATATTAATAGTCAAGCCATGTTGTTACTGTAGCAACAATGATTTCTGGTAGCCATTTTCTCTTCAGCTTTAACACTGTTTCAAAGCCAACTGTCCTTACTGCAATCTCTGCTTAAACCCAAAGGCGGCAAACTGCTCAGCAGTTTTCTCTCTGCCTGCATACTTCAGATACCTCCCTTGAGTCTCTCTTCAGCCTAACGTATTTACCTAACACTCTTCCCTAATGCTGGACTCCCCACAGCCTCAGTTTACAATGAAAATGGAACAGTATGGCAGGCCATTTAAAAACAAACAACCTATCTATGTTTTGGAGTCTAAACAGTCTGCAGGATACTCGAAAGAGCAGAACAGTGATGCAACTCATGATGTTAAACTGCAAGCTCTAAGAACACAGCTCAAGACAAGATCACCAGGTAACAGGCTTATAGCCTTGGTCATCGCACTGCCAGCAGTCACAGAGAGCCCCTTCTCAGATCACAGATTAGAAAATCAAAGCAAGTGCTGTAGCTGAAAGCAGTATCTTGGTGGATTGACGTATCTCTGATTTTTCTGTGTCTAGAAAACCAGTTTAAGACAAAACTAACGTATACATTCATTTCTAACCCCTCCTCTACATTTCTGCAGTCTTAAAATCACAACACCTGAAACACCTTACTGGCTTTCTTAATACTGCAATGCAGTTCTAAAAAACAGGTTGAACCTAAAGTTCTAAGGCTCAAAATTAGTGATAAACAACACTATTTTCACTTCTTTCTTAAAAAAATATAAAATCTCCCTATCTTGCATCATGACAGTTTGAAAGAAAGCAATGTGGTGTCAGGGCACTAACAAGAAAGTGAAGTACATAAACATTCATAATAGCAATGGGAGGAAGTAGTGAGCTGGTATTATCAGCATCCTACAGAACAGGATCCCAAGTCCAAATTCAGTTCCTCACAAGTTTGTTCCAGTAGAAAAGGTAGCCATGCTGGGATCACAAGCACTAATGCCTGCTGTTGTCTGTCTAGACAGTGCTTTTGACTCTTCCCGTAGACCGTGGCAGGAAAGGGATTCTCCTTGTTCATAGCCCCAGCAGAAGTGTATTTTCTATGCATGTAAAAATGTAAACTCTAACATAAATTTCCTAGAGCTTTCATGCACAGTTACATTTCCATAAATATTTGTAAACCTCTGCTTATAAACTAGTAATAAATATCTCATATGTAAGGGCTTAAGCTTAAAATGAAGATAGGTTTACACTGAACTCTGAATTGGTGCGGCTGAGATGATATTCTGATATCCCTATGACAGTAACCTCCAGCAGAGGACAGAATAGACACTCTGGAGTGTTAGCATCTGTAAACAGCACTGCTAACTCCCAAAGAGAATGCTTGCTCATCAAAGGACTAAGCTATCACTACAAGGAATGTTCTAGTATGACAAAATAACCATATAAAATAATCACCTAAAAATACAAATTCTACTGGTATTCTCACTGCAATAGTTTTGTCCAAATATACACACAATTTATATAGTAAGATTCAACTCCTGTTTACCAGATTTAAAGTGAAGCCTGTCCTTCATTTTGCAGAAGCCTGCTTACTGATGACAGAGGACTGGTTTTGGTGAAGGAGTAAAGTTACAATATGCTATTGATAGCTATTGAAAATAGGGGTTTTTAAGTAAGTAAAAATCCATTCCTCACTGAGCTACTCTTGGTTTGGTGGCACTTTAAGCTTCCAACATTGTCCATCATCTACTTAAGTAGGAAAAAACTACTTCCTACTTTAGATAAGCTGTAGCAATGCAACATAATTAAACCAATTGTGTTTTATTATTACATCTTTATGCTAGATAGCTGCATTAGTGTGTCTGTGTCATTCCACCACCATCACCACCCCCTTTTTTTAGTAGGAACAACCCACGTCTTACAATCCAGGTCATACTACCTGGTATGCAAACCGAACTGGGGCAGATGCCTCCACACACCTCTCTGAAATGTAGACTGAGACCAACAGTTACCATTTTGAACACTCCACTGAACCATCACCACAGCCAGAGATCAGCTCTGACACAACATCTGTGCCTCATTAGCAAGCTCCTATTCATGGTCCTTGTGCCCAGTTTTATTACTAACACATTTAATTAACTTCCATACAGGGCTGTTTCCTATAACACCATTTCCAAGTGTTTTGTAAAGTTACTAAGCCTTTGCTCAAAATTATTCCATGAAAAGCATTTTACTATGAAGCAGACATTCTCAAGGTCTACCCCAAGGTTTCTCTACCCAGGTTACACAGTACCTTGAGGTCTCTTTCTATATAGTTTAATAAACTTCTATGGAGTCTCCATGTCAGACTGCAAGACGGTGTAGTAGTCCTAGGCAGGCTTCACTTCAAGGGTAGGGCTTTAACAATCTTTCTCTTCAAACTTGAATGTTTTAAATGTTTGTGGACCTTGTATCACTGTTCGCTTCCTTTTGCTTAGCCATCAGAAGATTTCTTTGATTCTTCTACTATTTAAATTAGTTCTTCCAAACAAGTAACAACCAATGGACAAACTCAGTCCTTGCAATTTGCATTTTTTTAGTAATAAGATACCTGGGATTTAAGGTGTAAGTGTGCAGTGTTTCTTGCAGAGACTTACCTCTGTTCATCTGGATACAGGCAGCAAAGTATCTTGGTTTTTACTACTTTGTTACACCTGCAAATACATAACTACTGGCCTACTTTTCACTAGGCAGCCGTAGCGACACACAACCAATAAACTGAGTCAGGGCATACAGGTTCTAACAAATACATTTAAGGGTCACAACATAACTTCCACACAACAAAACAAGAAAAATCCATCACATTGGATGCGTTTGGCCACTTCATGACCACTGTTTTGGTCATGTAACATAACATTGCTATTCATATAAAATGCTGACCTCATGATAAAAATGCTGATGTCTTCATCATATGATGAATGAGAGCAGTGAATACCACTGCTCTGGCTACAGGAAAGCATCCTTTTGGTACACCCCCAAAGAAGCTGTTAAGATTTTTAGGAATGACAACAGCAACAAGCATGTTGGTTATCCTCACCTGTACACATCCAGCCAACTGGCTGCCCTGAGGCACCTCATCTGATTGGGGATTAAAAATAACATATACACTTGATTTGTCAATTTTCCTGACCAAAACTGATTTCCCAACCAAACTTTCAAAAGTAGCTCAAGAAACAAGACATATTCTAAGCCTGTTTCATATGCTTTACACTGGATTACAGGGGTACTACAAAAGAACCACATCTGCATGGGCTGAAGTTGCATAAAATCAAGCGTATAAAATTAATGCACACACAGCTGCCACAAGCCATTCACATTATTACTTCGTTTCAGAATACGGAGACAAATGACAGGGGTTTTAACTGAGGCAAAGAAACCTGTATGTTTCCCACGCCTCCCTTGCACCCGAAAAAGCACATAACCCTGAGACACAAATATTTTCTTCTAGCAAGTAAACAGCTTTTGTTACTTGCACTAATAACAAAGCTTCTTAAAACAAATGGAAGCAAGCCCCTAACATAAAGGAAACTTTGCCATTGTCCTGGACACCCACAGTTCCGATGACCACCAAAATACCTCCTGCAAAGACTTCATAAGCTCACACAGATACTATGTCTCAAAAACTTAAGTCATCCACATCAACAGAGGCTCTGTGCCTACTTTTAGGCCCATGAAGAGTTGACTATTTGGCTGCTGACTGGCCCCTGAGCTATCTTAACCAGTACTGGTGATTTTGTAAACATACAAGTGAAGATTTTCAAGATTAGCTCAGTATTTCATGCTTGTTTTCAGCTGGAACACCAAATAAACTCTGATCAAGACTAAATGCTTAGACAATATCTATGAATGTGAAATCTTCTGGTTTAAATGGCTTAAAGGAGAGAGAAACTTTTCCTTAAGTTCATGGACAACACACAGAAGCACACTTAATTAGGGCAATTCTGATATGAATGCTCAGAACTTACCCAATTCCTACTTCATGAACTTTAAACAGCTTCAGAGAAAATAAAAGCCAGGGATTACTCTCCTGAACTCTGTTAAAAGTGCAGAAATACACAAAGTATTGCTATAAATTTAAGAAATAACATGTCTTTAGCCCCAGATTCACAAAAGAATTCAGAGAAGAAGTAAAACAGAAAACAAAATAAGTTACAGCACAGAACAGGTCAACTTCTCCACAACCAGGCTTCAGAATACCCTAACCAAAGGTATTCCTTGACTATATTTAAGCCTCACAGAAAATTGCTGGGAATTTACAGTATCTAGAGGAAAACAGTGTGATATTTGTGTCTTTAATTTTTTATGAGGTACAGGCAGTCATAAAAGTCTTAGATTTGTACTGAAGGTGAGACTAAAAAGAAGGGGAGAGGCATTTCGTAGTAGGATGTTCTGTTGTTTTCTGGTTTGGTGTTTGGTTTTTTACCTTAATAGTGTTGCCCTATTAAAAAAGAAAGTGCGAATTCTGCGTAGAAAAGTACTGGTAACAAAAGGTAACACTTTGTGTTCTTTCAAATAAGCTGTTGATTAACATCACACAGCTTTGGTTTTTATTTCTGAATGCTAAAATCTCCTTTAAGGTCAGGAAGAAATGCTAATGAAGCTACAGTGACAGAAAACAGGAAGAAAAAAGACATCATCAGGAATGTAAAAAACAATGCTCTTTCTCCTGCCTAAAATGGCATTCCAGAAGATGACTTAAAAAGAATGAAAGGAAAGTTAAGGTAAAACTGCTGGCCAGGATGAAAGTGAAGTCACAGAGAGACTACTGTGTACAAAATCACCCTAGATCCTAGTATTAGTATTACTAAATTGGAAGACTTTGTTTTAAGATCATCATTGAAACCACAACAGAAGGGATCACTAATTAATCCTCCCTCCTTTATTTTTACATCCTTTGAAAAACAGAATGCATTAGCATGCTTCAGGACCAGCTTACTAAATAGACCTAAAGCCAAGTTACTTGAACTATACTAAGCAGAACTTCATTTAAATCAGCACGCAACATCCTAAACATCAAAATGATCATTCTGCAGAAGTCAAACAAATCTACTTTTCTCTAAATGGTTTAACACACAAAAACCACCCAATTCACCTTTAATGCTCCAAATAACATGAAGAAATGTTCTGTTGGGATATGGGAGTACTTTTCATGTAAAAGTATAACCCCATGTCTCTATAATTCCCTAATGGACATTGCTGGACTACCAAAGAGACTGCAGAACATGGATGTCAGAATTTTAGTAAATGTCAATATGTAACCCTCAGTATAGCCTTAATTTAGAACTTTGTATCTTGTTCTCTAACACAATACTCTTACACTGGAAAACAATAAAGAAGATTTAGTCTGTTTCTACATAACCAGTTCTGGTGACCTCAACATAAGAAGGACATGGAGCCACTGGAGCAAGTCCAGAGGAGGTCACGAGGATGATCAGGGGCTGGAGCACCTCCCATATGAAAACGGGTTGAGAAAGCTGGGGCTCTTCAGCCCGGAGAAGAGAAGCTGCATGGAGACCTCAGAGCAGCTTCCAGTGTGTGAAGGGGGCTACAAAGATGCTAGAGAGGGACTCTTCATCATGGACTGTAGCCATAGGGCAAGGGGTGATGGGTTTAAACTTAAAACAGAGGAAGTTCAAGTTAGATATAAGGAGGAAGTTCTCTGCTTCCTCCTGCTCAAGGATGTTGTAAATGCCCCATCCCTGGCAGTGTTCAAGGCCAGGATGGACAGAGCCTTGGGCAATGTGGTCTAGTGTGATGCATCTCTGCCCATGGCAGGGGGCTGGAACTGGATGATCTTTAGTTCCTTTCCAACCCAAACCATTCTATGATTATATCATCTTATGAAATGTTTATAAAGACCTGCCTGGATAGATGGGAAAGGAACACACATAAACTGTGCACGCACTCACAAAACTCCTGCAATTATTAAAAAAAAAAAAACCCTCTCCCACTGTAACACTGCAGTATTTTGTTTATTTTTGACATAAATCCTTGCTCATCTACCTCTTGCACATCATCTTCTCTGGTAACCTCTGCTAGAACTTCACTGGATTCAAAATTGGAAGGCAAATTCCCCAGTTCTTTTTAGCATCTAAAAAACATTTCTAAGAATGAATTATCACAGTACCTGGATGGCATTTTTAGAAAGAGTCTGACACTGCAGTTGCATAGGAACCTGAACGGTTTCTCCCAAGTCTCATTTCTATTTTGGTTCTCTCCCTTGTGCAGAAATAAGTTATGCCTGGTAATGCACATCACTGCTGGTAAAATTGTGAGAAGCAACAGCAGCCTTACAGTCGCAGTAAAAGTACACTTAGGGAACAGGTTTTTTTCCTGGACAAACTGTTTTTCTCCCTCTCCAAGCCTCACACAGGCCAGGAAAGCAGCTTTCTTATGTACCACCACTTTCACTCACAGGTAATAGCAATGACAATCACAGTGAACTTAGTCAGTAAGTCTCACCAGGAATATGGCACTGAATACCAGTGATGTACATACCTACCTTCAAAACACTAACAAAAGAAAGGTCTGTGAGAATCCATGCTCAAGTAGCTCACCAGCAAGCCTACCACTTCTCAGCACAACACGTGTCACTATTGACCAATACATTCAAGTCTAAGGACACAGAAAAAGCCAATCATTATCCCGAAGCACCAAAGAAAAAAAGTCAGGCAAAACAAACCTTCAGAGGTTTTCCCAAAGGAAGGATGCAGAAAGAATATACAATAATACCTACAGTCTTCTTTGGTTTATGTAACACACAAGCAACATTTCCACCCCAGCTCCATCAGCATTTCAGTTCAGTTTGCATACCAGACATGCAAGTTCTACTCCCTCCCATTCTGTAATTACTCCAAAGCCTCTAATTTTTTCCACTGCAACTTATCTAGGCTAATTCACCATCATGTGTCTCCCCCAACTTATCTTCCCCCTTTCTCCCCAGAAGAAAACTGCCAAAATATATCTTTTCCATTTAAAAGTATCCTAATAGGGAGCACTAAGCGCTATTATGTTCTCAACTTCCCAGAAGACAAAAAACTGCTTTAAAAATCACTTCAGAGTTCTAACATTCATTATAATTTGCATACAATGCAATTATTTTCATTAGACACCACAGGTTCTAGGTTTTAAGCGTTTCTCGAAAACAGATCAGGTGATTTCACTTATGTCAATACATGTATATATTAAAGAAGGAAAAAGGAAGCAAAAGAGGACAGAGTACCCACTTCACTCTACGAGAGAGCTGGGAAGTCAGCTGCAGAACTGTCACTTCCCACTGCCTGTGACAGCACAATCAAGACTTTCTCACAGAAGATACACTCGGAACAACTACAGTATTAAGCCAACAAAATGCAGCACTTCTGTGTGAAGAAACAGATTTATTTATATTGGAATTTTCTAAGCAAAGGCTGTTCTCTTGAAAATATCATTTCTAATATGAAACCAACTAAAAGTAACAACAAAAACTTTCCCTTTCTCCTTCCTCCCCATCAATTATCACAGGGGAACACAGAATCTGGTGTCTCTGGTGAAGGCTCCTAAGAACATCTGTAAGAATACAGTTTCTTTGCAAACTAAATCACCATAAACACATTAAACACTTCAATAACTACAACCACTGTTTTGCTGAAGCCTTATTTTAAGATACAAATTCTATGAAGTTCCTGACTCTTCTGACTGAAAAAGAGAAATATGGAAAATAAAGTTAATATTAAGAGATAGTTCTTGAAACTCTACAGCCACAAAACTGTTGTAGAAGTCTACATTTGAAGATTGAGAAAGTATCAGCAACAAGTATTACAAACATTAAGGGCTTTCTCAAAAAGTAGTTATGAAGAATTCCATCACACAGCGTTCCTAGGAGAGCTGAGCAGCATCAGAAGCAAACAGGAGAACTATTCAGAAGACAGCCACTCAAGACAACAAAACCTGAAGTATAATAAATAATAATAATGAACCTACCAACCAGAATACTCAATGAAAAGCAGCAAAACAAACCAAACCCAAACCATAACCACCACCCATCACCCCTCAACTGCAGCCAGACAAGAAACAGGTATCTACCACTGCCTACCAGCAGCAGCAAGGAGTAGCTTCAGAGCTGCCACGCTTTAGAAGCAGATTTAAGTAACAGTTTTCCAATGGTAGTCCCCTGACGTACTGTTATTTGTCTTTTCTGGAAGCAGATCTTGGGTGGAAAACCCATCCCTGTCTCCGTCAGAGTCACACTGGGAAAGTACATGGGATAAAACACAACTAATGCTATCAACGCACCAAATTACTGTTCTGTGAACAGGCATGCAGGAGGGATTCATCACTACTTTTCAGTATTAGAATGATTACATTTGTTAAGGAATTCCTCATTTTTTTCCACTCAAACTAAAAAAGGATATATCAGGTAAAAGCCTGTAAATAAGGTTAATTATACAAGACATATACCTTACACCTTATTTTTCTTATGTTCCATTGCTTTGCTGTGTAAAGTATATTTACAAGGGATGTTAACACTTGGCCCAAGAAAGTTACAATTATCTCACCCCTTGTCTTCAGGTGCAATTGGGCAAATCAGTAAGGCACCTGCAATTCCCTCCATCCTGTTTCCCAAGACATATCCTTTCCCCTGCTCCAGCTGCTTTGTGGAGACTGTAACATTATCAAGTACTCATTTAAGACAAGCAAAACCTATAATCATTCAAATACTCACAAAATAATGTCCCTTTATATATATAAAACTTCTGATTGCAAATATCTCAGACTGCAACTTCCACCTTTTTTATTTTCACTCAGAAAAGAGTAAGACTGTACTCTATAAACAGTATGGCAAGTATCTAACTTGCAATGATCAGCATAACGAAAAAAGTTACCACACACTAACAGTAGGCCTGAAATATTCCAAAGCCCAGCAATCTGACCTTTATTCTGATTTGAGCATGAACTTTGCATCCTCTGGATTAAGTCTGAAGAAATAATGAATTACTAAATATTCCATCATCCTTCAACCAGTTGCTCATATGTAAGATTAAGCACTCAGTATCAATCAATAAATGTCAACTAAAGATTAACCATTTCCAGTAGCTGGATTTAGTCACACCTGAAACCAGCAGTTCCCACGCCAGAAGTATCTACTGGACTGAGAGTTCTCTGTATTACCAAGTTCACTCAGAAATACTGAGTTAAGATTTAGTGCAACAAAAATTGAAAAATGCATACTCACTGTTGAGACACTATCTTTCTCCCTCTTTAACCTCATTGGCAACACATAAGGATGTTGCTGCAACGCTCTCTCAATGCAACAGCTGCTGAGTAGAGTTGAACGACAGAAATGAAGCACAACCTGCTCCTGGATATTTTAAGTTTCTTACATTTAAAAAAGCTTGTTCTTCTTCAATGAAGTGACTCTAATTACGAGAAAATCCCAAGAAACCCAGGCAGCCCTTGTACCAAGATACAATACTCATTACTCGACACCACATGCCAAGCTAGGTAACATGACTGACCCTGTGACCGTCATGTCTTTTCCCATAGTCAGGAAAAAACACACCTCAGAAGTTTATGCAAACTCATGACATGGTCTTTCCTAACAGGCAGCTGTGATTTAAGCATCAATCAGATTACAGCTCACAGTATGACCGTACTTTAGAGATGCATTGTGCTTATGTCCATCTTTACATAACTGGGGAAGCCTAAACGACCACTGCACACCCCTACCTACCAAAGAAAAGCTTTTCTACAGTTCTGTGGACAATACGGCCAGGATTTTTATACCCTCACTGCTTGTGTGAACAGCTCTCATTAACACCAGTTTTGATTTAGGGGACACAATGTATACAAGCATGAAAGTGTATGGGATTTTTTTGTTTGGTTGGGTTTTAATTAAGCGTGAAAAGGATATTGTTTCCTGATCCTACCAACTACATGAAATCCTTTAACCCAGACAGTATCTTTATGTACGTCATCCAGAATGACCAACATTCACAGTTTCCTCGGGTAGCTTATGGTTTTTTTCCAGCAGCTATGTGAAGTTCGCATCTACATAGGAGGAAAAAAAAAAGAAGCACCAAGGAAAAATGTTAACTATCAAAAATCTGCTTATATTTAGAGTGCTCAAGAAGATAAACCAACATATTTTTAGAGAAGACAGACTTGTTTTGGTTTATTTCACCAGGGATTTCTTTACACTCTCAAGTTGGGTGGACGCTATTTTCATCTGACGGAATCGAGCTTTGGAGGCTATGCCAACTGAAATCACTCTCAAAGTCAACTGAAGTGAGTGCAAAATTGTTCAGATATAACCTAATTTTATTAAATGATTTTCCTCCCCATCTCTGAATACACAGTGCAGTACACTCACAACCCAGAACACACAGGGAACTAATTCAATCGGCCTTAAAATAACTGTAACATTAGTGAAGTGCAGTTTGTATTACAATAATAGAGGGAATAAAACAAGTATCTTAAGGCAGTCCTCTAAAAGCTACATCACTGGAACTCTGTTGATGACAAAAAGCTGGTTTTAAATGTAAAGACTTGTGGAAAGTGAGTTATTGCCTAGCCAGACATACAGAGTCAGTCAGCAACTGTTCAGAGACCTTTAATTCAAACCAATTTCAGGTGAAACTTCACAGCAAGTGACACTAGTCTGTGTTTCTTCCAGTTTGGAGTTCTCAGATCTTTTGCAGATTGGTACAAAGCCTGAAAACGTTTGAAATTAGTACCAGTGTGTGAGCACGTGTGTGTTTTATTACCATGGAGAATTTTATTCCCTTTTTCAGTGCTGTTTTCCGTAGAAGTGACTTCAAAAGGCGTGAATAAAAAAATCAGTATATGTGCTAGTAGGTTCTGCTAATACTTGCAAGTATAAACGCCAACTATTCCACAAGAAATCCCACTGACAACCCTTGAATTCAGTGTCCATACTGAATTTCAGCCTGGACTGTTATTTTAAGTGGAAGACATTGCCCTATTGTTTAACATCCTGTTTATCCAATTGCTGATACTCCCATTTCAATCAATTGCTGCTGTAGTAAATAACCTCACAAGGATGCTCCCAGTGATTTGTGCTTTTTCCTCCCACTGGTCAGGTCACCTGTTGAGATTTCAAGACCGCAGTATTCCTTTAGCATTCACTCAGGAACTTTCATACACGTTTTGCTAGGCACATTCCTTCTAGTGCTGTTCAGCATGAAATAGATTCTGGACTTCATGGAACTTTGGGAGGGAAAAAAAAAAGGGTCAGAGTAGCACACCTTAGCTCTGAGTTTGATATAACAATACTGGCCAAAGATATCGTTTTAATTATATATACATAAGATACCATACAGATTAGAGAAAACAAATATATCTCCAAAAAGCAAAGTTTCTTTGGTGACATGAACATTTTACTTCACAGAACTCCTGTTCCTTGGGTACATTTTAGTATTAAAAATAAATCAATTTGAATAAATGCCTGACAGCAGAAGAAAACTGGCTTACAACAATACATTGAAGGCTATTAATTTCAATTCTTGTTGCAATTCTTGTATAACTCTGCTCCACATCCCCTGCAGTTACATTGGAAAGGTTTGCAGCATCAGCTCTGACTGTAAGTCAGGGTAATAGGATTGTCACACTGCGCTGCTCCTCCATGCACTCTACTTAAACTCCTCTCAAATAAGAAAACTACTGCATTTTCTCTGCATATAAGTGACCCACTAAAAGCTTTCCAGATGAATACTACATTGTCTAACCAGTCCATTTATTTTGCCCTCAAATCACCTGCCTTGCACCAGTCAGGTAATGAAGAATTCTATGCAGAAGAATCACATTAATTTACCAGAACTCTGAAGCAATTCACACTCAACTGTGAGGAATCTTCTCTTTAAAGATCTGTTTTATAATGGGAATGAAAAATTATTTTGCCACTTATACAATAAAAAAACAATATCCTGCTGAAACTTCTCAGTAAAAGGTACAATTCCAGAGATGCTTATCAGCCTCTCAAGCGTCTCTGTCCCATGTGTTAATTCATCAGTCTATACAATGTGAAATGGCTTCTTACTCTTAAAATCTGGTGCACATTCATTCCCCATATGTGTCTGAAATCTAAGTTCCATGACACAATCTTCATAATTAAATTATGTGCTAGAAAGGGAGGGAGGGAAGGCAGGAATCAGAATATCACTGCCAATGAGATTTTCCTTAAAGGGCCAGAGTTGTGTACACTGAGAGAAACCTATTTTGATATAACATGCTCGGTTTTCATTACAACCTTGTCAGTTTACAGCCCACACTACCACTACAGAAGTATTTCCCGCACACTAAAGGTTACATATAAACTGTAAAAAGAAAGAAAAAGCTTTATAGATTTCAGATAAATGACACTGGTCAAGATGTTGCTCATCACTGCAACCTGGTGTAACACAAACTTTGTCAGAAAGCCCGCCAGACCCTGAAGCAGATGAGAGCCCGAACAAACGGCTTCCATACCTGAACAGTTAACTTTTCCTTCACTGTTGTAAAGCACCTAGGCACCAGGAGCCCCGCGCCCTACAGGCAGCAGCACTGCCCCGGTACGTAGGGCACACCGGCCAGCCCTACGGCGGGAGAGGAACTTGCCAACCATTTTTAACAACACCGTGCACTTCAAAGCCGTCCTGTTTCATGCCAAGAAGGAAGGGAACGAAGGGCGAGGGAAGACACCGCACATTTCCCCTGCCCCAGAACAGCAGCAGGCAGCCCTTCCCGAGGTGACCGTGAGCCCGGGTTGGCACTGTGTGTGACGACCCGCTCTAGGAGGCGAACGGCAGCGAAGCGGCGAGCAGCAGAGCGCAGGTCTGCACAGCAGGACCCGCCGTGCCGCCCTGACACACCGGGGCCGGCGACGGGAGGGTACCGACGCCTCCCGGAGC
>JANHGB010042391.1:10642-36006 GCA_026283785.1 Coracopsis vasa
GGGAGGGGGGTGTGGGGGGGGTGTGGAGAAAAAAAAGAATGTACTAACCTGGATCTCTGGAAGAAAAATCAATTGACATATGCTGAAAACACAACTATATATTTCTAGTAATGTAATGTAAATTACTTTTTTAAAAATAAAAGTTTCTCCATGTAAAATTAAGATAGCTAATACCTTTCCATCTCAATACACTGATGGGGGCACAATTCTAGTTGATGGGGGCACAATTCTAGTTGATCCTTTGCATCTTTATTCTTCCTCTTGAGCTGCTCACAGGGAATCTATTAAAAACAGGGAGGGGAAAAAAATCAGACTTCAAGAAAAAAAAAAAAGATTAACAGTCTAGGAAGAAAAATTCAAGTACGATTACAACGAGAAGAGAGAACTGTATCTTGCCTGCATTTCTGTTTTTCTATTCATATACTATAAATGGCTGATAAGCAAGCCAAGAGTCTACTTCCCAGCATCATCCTTTCTCAAGTCTACCACTCCATCAGGGACAGTCTTGCAAGGGTAGGAACAGTAACTCTGGGTGCAGTGGCAAGAGTCTACCCAAGGAACAAAGCTGTCAGCAGTCAGAGGAACATTGGAAGTCTTGCAAAAAGTGCTTTTATTATTCATCCTACAAGAATCAACTATCTTAAATACTCTGGAGTTTAAGTATGTTCTCACGCTAATGAGAAAATTCGTATGCTTCATAGAAGTGTCCAGTAAAACTACTGCTCCAAATTTAAAAGAATTTGAGTAATATGTCTAATAGAGATCACTTGGAGAGAAAAGAAAAGGAGTTATTGTGCACAAGCATGCTGTTCAAGAACTATACAAGCTCCTAACAACCTTCCCTCTGGTCAGGGCCACTTACTGCCTAGCACTGCATTTCCAAAAAGAAAGGAGAGAAGAAAATAAAACACCCCTCCCAGAGAACAGGGCATGCACCAGGGAAAAAGTAAGCAGTCCACATTCAGATATTCGGTTTTGGATGAAAACTCCAAACAGGAAAAACAGTAATGTTTAGGTGTTTCATTTTTCTTAATTTTATGAGGCACCACCCACTTTCCATCACAAGTGGGAGAACAGATGCACAAGGAATGAGCCAATGCCCCCTCATGCAGAGGAATCATTATCCTCCTGTGCTGCAATTGGGTAACAGCCCTGGATATGTTTCTGCAGGCTATGTGGGACAACTCTAGCTCAACAGAAAAGCAGCCCAGAAGTCTTATTCTCCTCTTCAGATCAAAATTACAAATCATAGCATATGATAGTTGCTGGATTAGAAGACTGGCAGGTTTCATAAGACCCATTGTAAGGATACTTACAATTGTGACCACTGGAAAAAAGTGGGGAGCCATCAAGAGTGAAACCTGCTATTTATAAGCAAGTAAGTTTTCACTTACAAGTCACTCTATTGGTAACATCAACTTAACGTGAAACCACAGCTGAACATTTTATAGAAACCATGCTGCTTCATCTATGTGCAAAGCAGAAATTTAAAATGAAAGGTTGCCAGGAGAAGATCTGAGGTGTTTGGCATCACTCCCTCCCTCCTAACTCCCATTCCTGCAGGCATTTCACACATTTCACATGCATCTGCTAATCACTAATTACAAGGATCCCATTAACAAAAAAAGTCAATTCAGTTTCATGTGAAACTTGACTCCAGCTTGCCTCAGTTTTATGAGTGTCTGTTTAATCATAACAAAACCACGCTGAAGCATGGAAAGCTGCATTCGTTTGCTTTCAATGGGAACCGCAGACACTGGGTACTAATGAGAATTAAGCCTTATCTTGGTGCCTAAACTTGGATTTTAGGTGTCTAACTGAAGAATAAAATTTGAAAAACATTGACCCAGAATGAACACCCCCTGCAGCCACTGAAACAACAACAAAAAATAAAATTACTAAATGAAATCCAACCATGCTTGTCTAAATTAAAAAAACAACAACAAAACCCCTTCAGATTTCAAAATGTCCCCCACCTCTAATTCATCCCACTGGGCTTAGACATTTTGGCAGTCTCAGCTGCGTTTGATAAGTTACACAGAGCATTGCAGCCCATGTGCTGGAAAACAGGCCATATGAAAGGGATACAGGTTAGCAGTTACTGAAAAGGCAACACCTATATTGTTAAAATTCATGCAAGCAAAGAAAGTTTTGGAAAACTGAAAGGGAAGAAAAAAAAAAAACAAAGCAGTGAAGAATATAGAGAAATCTATTTATCAGATATGTCAGTTCCTGTTCTGACATATGTGACGGGATGGTGAGCCAGATTTGGGAGATTGCTGCACACTCCCCTGCTGGAAACCTGTAGTGGGTACTCCAGGTTTTCCATGGCACAGCTCTGCAGAGCTGGGGGAAGCACACAGAAAGAAGCTGCTAAAGCCAACAGCTCCCATATCTCTTTGTGGCCCAGGCTGCACACCCAGCCAGCACAAACAAGCAGCTCCCCAGAAGTCCTACCACTAACATCCACTGGTGTGGGGGCATCCCATCCGCCCCTGCGGCTTGACAAAATATGCTGTACATCTTCTGACTCTTAGTCATACTTAGATGTTGCAGTGTGTCCCTCAGTGCTGGGCACCTTGATTTAATGCATGCCTATAAAAGTCAGCGCAGCTATCAGAAGCTGTTGCATTATTAGAGCATGGGAGTACATCCACCCTCTCCTACACAGTCTAAGATATAGGGCAAAGCAGTAAAAAGGCGTCTGCACTGAAAGCCAGCAAGATTGACCCAGCTGAGTATGGCCAGGCTAATGCCAGCTCAACAGCATTGTCACTTACTTCGATTTGCCTCCACTGTTTCCCAAACTGTTGATGCACAAGGGAGTGCTACTGGAGAGTAACGGCTTTACCTTTCCTTTCTGATGGGCTTTTTCATAAAGCATGACAATTCCAAAGAGCCTTTTTTTTTTTTTGGTAATTATTTCTAATCCTTCACAACAAAAAAATTTACCGCAATGAGTCTGACCTGTGTTGGTAGCACAGGTTGTGCTAAATCTAAGTCTACACTTATGAAATTGAGTGAAAGAGATGCAACCAGGCTATCATACCATATGCAAGTGTTCGTTACCAAGACAAGTGTTTTTACAACTATAATATGCTATGTAATGCTGTCGGGTTTTATTACATCAGACAGATTAAAACCAAGATGGACAAAACTGAGTTACCTGAAAGATTAAGACTTTAGAAGAAAGGGGTTATAATGGTCATGTAAAGGATTGCTCAGAATTATATAAATTTTTTGCTTTCTGTCAAGGGTTTTAAGAACATGAACAACCTGAAGCAAGTTTTGCTCACATATTTATGGGGTTTCACAATAATTGAAAATGTTCAGTAAAAAGTGTGCGAGATTTCCTTGGTGCTCATCCACCAAGTTTATCAGTGGTACAAGCCCTAAGTACTTCCTACATATATAACCAAATAGGCCAAAAAAAGCACTTTTTGGTTAGTGTATTAATTTGCATTAAAAATGATCAGGTCTTACACATATAAAAGACACATTTAAAAAGAACAAAAATACATGGCTCAAGAATGACGAGATGACTCATGAATTCTAATGAAATCTTAATTCTAAAGGCAATCACAGCCAGACCGGCACTCATCACACTGGAGTTTCAGCACGCTACGCAAAATGCATTTCACAGACATCCGTACTGGAAATGTTAAAGCCTGCACGGCTCTTGACCTGACGGCTCTTTTGCTTTCTCTAAGTCCAGTTCTAGCTTAAGAGCAGTCTATTTTCCTAAAGCTTTGCTCATTTCCCCCAGCCCCACCCTGTAATTCACTTGTTATTCAGCTGTACCAAAGCAATATTTTGTTGGAATGCAATGTAAAACGAGTGTCAGAAATAAGCCAGCCTAAAAGAAGAAGAGAAAGGAAAGGAGATTTTTTTATGTGTTTTTTCCTACCTAGATCAGCTCCATGATTCAATTTTACAGACCAGCACCATAAAGGGACATACTGTTACAGCGCAGGGAGCAGAAAACAGCTAATACATCTAATAAATGGAAGCATATACCAGCAAATTCTACATAAAGAATAAACCCATTAACACATTAGCCTTTCAGTGATACCCATTTTTGTCTTGCGAAATATCCAGGGCATGTCACAGCCAGACTGAGTAAACTTACCTCACTTAAGTACTACCTATACTGCAAAATACCCCTAAAACAAAGCAGAACATAAATAATCATAAATGCTGTTGATAAAAAGGCCAGTAGGTTATACATTAATTGTGTGTAGGTGTTGTGTAGCAGGACTGGGAGGAAGAAATGGATTATTACTGTAAATGTGATCAAAATGGAAGAACTACTGAAGAAATAAAAAAACATTTGATAAAAGAGATCCTAAACAACACTCACTGAAACTAACCTGAAAGAGGAATAAAGCCTTGAAGATTTTTTTTCTCTTAAGAAATAAAACCTGTAACATCTCTGTGACCTCCTCCTACCTAGATATTCCCAGGTTTGATACTCTAATAGCACTACTGAGCAGTGCAGCCGACCTTGAACCAGCCATTGTATCCCATGGCTTTCTGCTTCTGCATTCAATGCTCTTTGTCGAAAAAGCAGCTTCAGTCATGTAAATGCAGACGAGAAAAAGCTGCAAATACAATCTGCCAGTTCTCTCCTTCCCCTGTTATTTCCTGATGAAGTGCTGAAGCTTCAATACTAGACAGTCCATAACCAAAATTTAAAATCCAAAGCTTGATTTTTGCTAAAAATAAAGAGTAGTTAGGTTCCTCAGTTTTGCCTTACCTGATTTTGTTCGGATACAATGAAACTGGTTCCTGCCTTATGTGATGCAGGAAGATTTAATATGTCAAATACGTAAAACTGATCTCACCAGTAAGTACAATTCTGCTTGGTTAGGGTAACAGCAGATTCAGAACAGCAACTGCCCCAAAGAACTTAATTTGCAGATGCCCTCCCATGAAGCTGTGATGTCCACAACTGCAAAAGGAGTCTATTTATGTTTCTTGAGTTACTATGCAGCAACTGAAGTAAATTAAACCCCAAAATAACAGAAAACCCTTGAAGTGGACCAGACTGAGGAATTGTTAACTGCTACACACTATTTCTATCCAGAATTGAATGCCTGGCTTTCAGCATAGAGCAGATGGGACTTCAGAGCAGCTCTGCACTGCAGGTTCTCTGGAATCAGTCCAGGGAAGGAAAATGTTCAATGTAATTTCTGTATTTGCTTTGTTGTACTGGATGTAGCAGGGTGACTTTGCACAGAGAGAGTGTCTGCTCTATAGTTCTTCAGTCCTATCAGTGGTGGGCTTGTACCACTGGCTGCGTGAAAACGCTTCTGTTGACACACACAAACTAGTTGAAGTAGCAGGTAGAAAACACTGCTTTAAACTAGACAATTTTGTTAAAAATCAATATATCACTTTTTTTTTTACTAAGTTGAAGCAGACAGAAAACCAATTTTAAGGTATATTTCTCTCTTTGTAAATCAGTCAACTTAACAATTTCTAAACATATTTGCATTTAAGATGTCAAGAACTATCATCTAAAAGTGAGAAATTACTTCCCAACAAGTATAAATCACTTCTTCAAGTAGAAATTAGTGGCATAAATGTTACCAATAACCACAGTCATGCCCAGGGCTTGGGTGACACAGACCTGCATTTGAGCTTACCATATCAGTCATTCCACATGGTCATTTGCACAGATGGGTTTAAAGCATACAAGCTAATTTGAAAGGCTACAAAACATGTATTCAGTGTCAAAAATATCATGACTATACTTCCAACACTCATATATACTTCCATACTTATATACTTCCAACAGTCACATAAGAAATGACCAGAGGAAGCTCTAAATTATCATCAAGCCATCAAAGCCACGCACAGCATACCTCAAAACACCCTCAGTGCTTCTCTGGATTCCTGTAGTCGCCCTCTCTCTCCAATCACCAAAGGACATACAATTTAAAAGAAAAAAACACTAACCTCTAATTATTAAAAGGTGATGAGTTCAGGAGTTAGGAGGATTTAAGCTTTTCTGTTTTGGGGAGGTTTACAACATGTTAAGAAGTTGCTAGAATATGTATGATGACGACCAAAGATGTCACCTAAAGAAAACCCCAAGATTTCTCTGTATTTTGAAACAAATTTTACCTTTCAAATTACCTGAGCCCTTTTGATATTTAAATGCAGCTCTCATGGATTTTCAAATACTGCACATAAACTCATCATTTGTAATACTTCTTAATACTTTAATACAAAACATTTTAATACTTAATAATTCTTTTAATAAAAGAAGAAATTTTTTATTCACTGGAAATTGTTAGGTTTGACTCAAGCCAATTAGTGTGCACAGGTCTCGGGCAAAGTCAATGATACTTTGAACATACCTATTGTATACAATTTCTGTGAAAGCAAATTGGTGTTAATAAAATACAAATTAGTTCAAAAAAGTTTAATATGTTGGCAAAATAAACCCCTCAATAAATAGTTTTGATTTGTTTAAAATTCATTTATCAAGCAATCACAGATCTGTCAAATATACAGAAATCTGCCAATGATAACAGCTCTTCAGAAAAACACTTGCAAACTAGGCATATTTCATGGAATAGCTCTGCATGAGCCTTTCAAATGGTAGTTGCTGCTGATCTATATCCAACCTTAACTAGCATGACAAATTATTTGGAGGTGAGCAAGATGGGAAGAAAGTACTTAAGTATTTGTTAAATGTCAGCTTTAAATTATGCAGTAAAAAAAAAATAAATAAAAAAATAAGCTCTTCATTGTTAGTGACTGTGAAAGTATAGACAAGAAATTTTCCAAGAGATAAAATACAGAAGTGAAGTGGAAAAATGCTGCAGGATAAAAGCAAGATTAATATCTATGATATTCACTGATAGTGTCCGAGATGTTTTTTTCTGAACAATTTTTAATGGAGATCTCATAACAGTGAAACTATGATTTTAAGACAGGAAAAAGAAATGGTGAAATTTTCTTGTGCAACCCAAGCCAAGACTTAAGATCTATCAGCTACAATAACTTTGGAATTGAGTTCTGCACTATAAAGAGGCAGCACAGTAACATATCACTCCAGCTACAACGCTCACATGTTTGGGAAGGAAACAAAGCTGTGAGAAAAAAAAATTCAAGGTATAGGCAGATCTACTACCTACAAAAAGTTGTGCTACTACAAGAACAAAAGTTTAGCAGTGAGAAGGTAACAAGGATCTGATCTAGATGAGGAATGCAGCTCTGGTTTATTGAAATTTCATGTTTTCTAGCCAAGCTTCAAAATCCCAGGGTAAAAGAGTAAAAGAGCCATTTGCAAAACCCAAAACAAGGCATTGTTTGGCTGGCAGGAACACCAGTCCTAAGCAACTCAGAAATGCACATTGTTTTCCATATGTTCCTGTGTGCTCCTGGAAACACGGTACTGCTGCTGCTAGAAATCAGGACTCTGCCAGCAACATACCATGGTGCTCTAAGGATCCAGAAGCAAGTCAAGGAAAGGTGACCATTTAAGAAGCTCTCTTTCTTCAGGCTTCTAAAGGGTTTGATGTGAGCATTTTGTAATCTACACAGGTGTACTGACAATTTCTGCTTCATTCTGAGAGTGTGGAGGTAGAGTCTGGAGTTCCTACAACAGGTAGGAACTACCACAACAAGTGTGTGTCCCCACTGGCAGCAAACAGTGCTGGTTCTGAAAACAAAAGGGTTGCTTCTGTGAACGATGATATGAAATATCCTAATACTTCTATGATGGAGAGAAGTACTGCAGCTTTATGTTTCTATCAAAGGAGCAATTAAAACAAGGAAGGGAAAAAGCACACACATTTTTTTCTTTTCCCCTCTACATAAACTTCATCTCGACAGTCCTCACAGCTCACCTTGCTTACGATTATTAATCCAAAACATACTACTTGAAATTTACAACAACAGATCCATGTATTCCTTATTCAGAGTCGGAATGCTTCAAAACTTGTTCTGAGACACAGTATTTATATCAATTTACAGCAACAAGGCAAGCAGAACACCTCCCAGCCCAGAATCCTACTCCACCCTCAATTGCTATGTGAATTACAGAAAACAATTTGTAGCAGATGAGGATAAAAGGCCCATCTCCTAATGACAGATCCAGCTAAGGGAATCCTGTGCCTGCTCCAGTCAGAATCAGTAGCACAGGGAACATCCTAAACTCTACAGAACAGGTAAAACTTCTAAAGGTCTCAGCAGAAGCGCTATCCAAGGAAGCAACGTAGGTAAAACCCAGTACTTAAACCACTTAATTTACCCCAAAATAACTGTTTGAAATAGCCTTAATGCTTTATATGGTTATAATCCCTCCCTATTCCTTTAATTGTCCAGCTTTGTGCAGGAGAACACTGCCGTAGGTATGCTACATAAGAATTATGAAGAAATTAAGAAGTCATTTAGAAAACAAAATTAAAATATTAGATTTTGGATTTGAGGTCTTTTTGGTTGATGACAAAAGAAAAGAGTTACATGACTTCATTTTGAGGCTAGGCAGAGACCCACTGATACAAGCTTCAAATTAATGCAGAAGTTACTCACCATATTTAGAGAAGGTATTCGTCTCAGTGATGCTAGGTTAGGATGTATTAGTCTCAACAAAGACTCTTTGAATCGAATGAGAACTAAGTGGTTTGGAGGCAAAAGTATAGGTGTGTGTATCTCTCTTTCTCTAGGGTTTAACCTACACCCTAGGCTTAGGGAAACCCCTTTCTTAAAGTCATTCTAATGAATGAAATATGCTAAGAGCATATTCAACTCTCTCAAACAAACACAGCCCACACAGATGTACTTGAAAGCACTGCTTGTAAGAGACCATAGAGGATTCCCTCTTGCTCTTCAAATTACCATGGAACACAATGGCACATCCATGCTGAAGCAAAAGCTGCTCTGTGGGAACAGCATTGATCTAGCTGTTGTTGCATCAACTCAAAAGGTAAAGAACTCAAATATTAATCTCAAAGTAGAATAATTTACTGTAAGGGGCAGATAGGTCAGGAGCCCATTTCTAGGAATGCATTTTAATTATATTTTATTCTAAAGGTTTCCCTGCAGAATCAGCGCTCACTTCAACCAGCTACAGTCTCCTCATCATTAGTGACATTTAGCTCTGCCCCCAAACAGAAACGTTTTCTTGTTGCATTTTGTCTCTGAGGAAGAGGGTGTATAAAGGTGGGGACTACAGAAACGTTTTCCTGTTACCCGAACAAGAAGAGATGAGGCATTTACAAGGGTATAAGATTCATTGCAGGCTGTAGTTCACTGCACACAGGAGTTAATCAATCACGTTTCACAGATGATACAAATTAACGTTGTCATTATGTTACCTCGAAATGAAAGATTCATGATAATTATGTTCAGAAAAAAACATTAATCTCCAAGCCCGATTCTTGTATCGCTTTCAGTTTTGATGACAACAAAACCTGTGCACTTTTGTACCAAGAAATATTTTTAGGAGACTTCTGTTGCCTTCTGGGTTGGAAGTACAAGTGATCTAACTGCCCTCTCTGAGTGCATTTTCATCCTCCTAGCAGAAAAATCACATCTGCTCAGTACAGCAGGGTGGATCTTTTTCTGTCAAACCATTTACACTCCACTCCTCACATGCACACAGACAATTTGCAAATTCACATTCAATTCACCACAGTTTTGTTAACATAATTCTATTCTGGAGGCATTTGCAATTATAGCAGAGGAAACAACAGGTCAGGGTCAGGATGTGGGAAACCAAGGTTCAACTCCTTCCCCTGCCTTTCCCTGAAGGGAGTTAAACTGTGTTTGTATTTCCTGGATAAATAAATGTTTTAACTGCTGGAGTTGCAGGACGATTTCTTCAGTCTTTTGCAATAATAGTCTTCCACTACATGAAGCATTTACTGTTCCTTTGTTAGAAAAAGGACATTAATGACTTCAGTTTGATGGTTCAGACATTTAACAACTGAGTTCAGATTTACTGTCTGCCAGTTAAGATAAAAAGAGTATTTTAAAACTCCACCAAAACCCAATGTTACTGGCAACTTCCACTTCTCAGAGCAGTATCCTATTCACTCAGCTCCACATCGGTCTCTTTTTCTTACTCTGATCTCTAGTTTATTTAAGCATTTATAAAAAGCATAACAGCCTCCACAGGGAAGGTTTGAAAGCAATCCAACAACAAAAGCTCAGTAGCAGTTCTTTAGAGCACTGTCTCAGGAGGCAAGTGGCATGTACTCAAATCCTTCCAAGCAGCAAAAGAAATCGAAGCCAAGAGATACACACCTGAGGTGATTTTTTTTTTTCCCACTGGATGACTGACTAACAAGGGAATAGCATTACTTCTTCCTCAGCAACACATTCACTCTGAGTATAGTGAATTTAGCCTTCTATGGCTTTGGTTTTCGCTACACTCAGATACAGTTTCTGACTTTGAACTGACCAACATGTTTAATTTCTATAGGACTGGAAAAGTAGTTTGGGGGATTGTTGTCATTTTATCATCATCTGTCACTTCAGAGACAATGATGGGACTAAATTGAAACTTGCAATGTGTGCTTTTCCTGGGTTTAATATCCATCACCTGTTCAACTGAACCACTGTGGTTTCTGCTAGGAGACCCGGAACAATCAGGTTTCTCCTCATCCAGAACCAGGCAAAGCCAGGAGAGTTAAGCCCTTAAGGTCAGGTGCCTTCTCACCTGAAAGGCTGCTTACCATTCCGTGAGTTAAGTGACCAAAGATGCCAATTTGTTCTGGGAAGCATTCCCTGAATAAAATGCAAAATGCTTACAAACATTTTAACTGGAGTCATTCCAAGCACCACATGTTTACTATCATGCTGGCCTACTTGTACCACCTTTCAACAGCCATGCCCAAAGCATATGGGAGGAGGGATGAGCTGTTCTGTCAGCTGCAGCAGCAGCTGCCTTCTGCAGATACTAATACAGAACAACAATCACTAGGGTTGGATGGAGTCTTAAGATCACCTAGTTCCAACCTCCACTGCCATGGGCAGGGATGCCTCACACTAGACCATGTCTCCGAAGGCTTTGTCCAACCTGGCCTTGAACACTGTCAGGGATGGAGCATTCACAGCTTTTCTGGGCAACCCATTCCAGTGCCTCACCACCCTCACAGTAACTTCTTCCTTATATTTTACCCGAACTTCCCCTTCATTGTTGCTTCCAGAGAAGGAGATGAAAAAGTGGGCTCTCCCTATCCTGTTAACACCAGCTTAACAGCCATCTTGACTCAAACAATTTTATTGCTTCATTTTTAACTCCTGTAAATGTTAGTGATATGAAAGTAATGACATTTTCATCATAGCAAAGCAGGAACAACAAAATGTTTTGTGGAGGCAGAGAAAGGCAGTCAATGAAAAAATTGAAAGGGGAACACTTTCTCTTTACCTACAGTGGAAAATTGTGGGGGTGCAGCAGAAACCACATGTACATCTTTTTACCTGACCTCCCCACTCCCCCCATACAGGAGAGGAAAACTCCTTTGGCTACACCATACATAATAATAAAAACTTCATTGCTTCATATGCATACCCAAGCCACTTACCTAAAATTCAGATTGGATGGCTGCCGTTCAAATTATTTTACTGTTCACTGAAGAACTGCTTGCTTAGGGGCTTGCCATAGGGGAAAAATAAGGAAATGAGTTAGAGAAAATTTAATATAATGCAAAGACAGCAGTTTAAAGTACCAGATCCTAGGTGACTTGTAAAGGGCTTAATTGCCATGTAAGTATTACTCAGCAGAGAAAAGACAGCTATGAGGAAGAAAGGAGACAGGAAAAAAAGCAAATTCCAAGTGCTCAAAACTTTTGGGACTTCAGTATTCTGTGGAGGAAGCTGAAAACAGATTTGCTGTCCAGGAAGTTACTGACATTTAGTTTTAAGTTTATACTTTGATACTATGCTTCAGCATTTGGAATTCATCCTCCTGAAAAAAGATGGCTTGTTGTTCTCAACAAAAGCATTACTGACTGGCTGTCTACAGCTGTCCCCCTCCTTTAGGTGCATGAATGAGAACTGCTCCCACGCACTTACATTTTTGTCAAGCTAAAATACTCTCTTCTGGTTCGCTCAGAAACAGGTTGGTTGCTATCCTCTTTTTTTAATGTGTTTCTTAAACAGGTTCATATGCCCCAGATCAAGAAATAACAATATGAGAGTCAGTCACAGCTGTCAAGTTTTTGGGATAAACCAAACAGTTAAAGGTGGCGGTACCTCTTACTCACATTTCATAGAGAACTGAAATACATTTTTGTGCTCACAGCAGTGACTTTCCCAGGGAAGAAAATACTGCTACCCAGTTATAACCTAAATTTTAATGAACTGCTTTGATTTTAGTTTGGACTCAAACAGTATTTGCCTGAGATATACTAAACCTCAAGGCGTTTCCCAACCATTTTGTTCCTGCTCCCTGTGTAGCTAACTGCTTAGCCACAAATTAAAGACCACCCACAACAAATTCTCCCTTCCTTACAGAAAAACTGGAAATGCCACAGTCCCTTTATGGTGCCTTAGATGGTAGTTCAATCAATTCCTTATTATTACTCAAATACATTCTCTTGCTAGATTTTTTGCTAGATTTTTCACTAGATTTTCTTGAAGATATTAATGAAATTAACATTATAGCAAGCATAAAAACAGGTTTTACAGCACGCCAGCAGCTGGTTCCAGCAGCGTATCACTTCCATCACATTTGTGAAGATCAAAATCTTAAGTACACAGATAGTGTCAAGAAGGTTTGACTACAAACCTTTTTTCTGGACAATAAGGTCACCTTGCTCTCCAGCTGGCTGCCCATCATTGGTTCCTACCATTTTTTTTTAAACAAAATACTGCAGTGTTCCAGCTCTGGTCCAAACTGGAATGAAATTAATTTTAGGCAATGACTCAATCCTCCATGAAAAAGATTTCTTTCCTATCGATACATAGCTTAGCCTGCTCACCAATAAACAAGGCAGAAAAGTCAACTCTGAAGCCATACTAAGTTTCCTACTCTATACATCAGTGAAATTTTAAAGCAACATCTAATGGTTTGACACAAATGCGACCTTTACTGCACGGAGAAAGGGTATTTTCAGATGAGGTTAAGGATTTTCACCCAGATTCAGGAACTGCTAAAAACTGCAAGTTGCAGACACTTCTCTGCTTTTGCTTTCTCTTCACTGAGCTACAACAACAAGATCAGGCACAGAGTCCGGAGGACTTACACACCTTAAACTACTACCAAATAGTACAGAGAGTTTCCTCTGCAAGATGATCTACCACAAAATGAGTTCTTGATCTCTGACTGCAAGATGTTCAAAGCTGAGTACATGGAAAGAATGGAAGATTACCATAAACACCATTGCTGCCCGCACTAAGTGCAAGACGCACACTCTTGACACTAACCCATCCTAAGATAGACTGTTAGAAAATGTGTGCTTCGAGGTATGTCAAAAAACTTCACTAAAACTAGCCACTCTCTTCACTGTCTTTGCTTGTCCCTCGGTATAAAGCTCTGTGAAACTCAAGCACAGCAGAGCTTTTGGTCACATTAACTAAAACATCATTGGAAGTTGATGATCATGGTGAGGAAACACTACGGTGATAGTGAATACAGTAATGCATGATAATTTGTAATTGTAAAGTACACAAAAGGTTGAACACTAAGCTTAGCCTGCTTTTGTCAGCTACCACCACTCTTACAGGCTGTTAATTTTCAGCTGAGCACAGGAGCTACAAGAGTCTGGGTTAATAATCAAAGGAAAAATGAAGTAAGGCCTGATGTACCCAGTGAAAGCTCGAGTTTGCTATCACTACAGGTGGCTGAATAGAGGAAGATGCCTTCACCTGGGTTTGCTCCTGACCAAGGGAAAATGAAGGTCTTGTAGGAGGTATCTTGGCTGTTGCTGGACACTTCAGTTGAGACTTGTAGTCTTACTTAGCTTCTCTGGAGGATCTGATGACCTTTCCACAATCAGTAATACTCCTCAAAACACTGAAGCAGAAGTTCTCTTCCTGTCCCATATTCCTCCCATGAGCTTCCTCCCCTTACCCCACAAGCATATGAATATAATTTTCCCTTTCTGTGAGATCAAGAATATCTGCTTACAATTTTGCTATATGATGTGCAAGACATACAAGTGTGTGGTAAAGCTAATTACCACATCAGACAGAGCTCTCTTGCCGTTAGATGCCGGATCCAAATATTCCTAATGCAGCTTTCCATCACACAGGCATGTCAACTTACCTAAACACACCCACATGCAAAAATAAATCTATAAAGACAAACATTCTTATATATTGTTCTACAAGAAAACTGCCTTAGAGCTGTTTCCTGTTACCAAAAGAAAGGAATAAAAATGAAGGGACTGCTGATCTTAGACTGCTATTTCCACCTCATATGAACTTAATCTTATGGGAACTGTATCTTCGTGCAATTCAGGTTTTACTCATAAAATATAGACCGCAGCAGTATATAGGCACTTGGGAACAATCAAGAAAAATGTAAAAATTCTTTGAACAGTAAAGAAAAATGTTGTTAAAACAATTTTCATAAATGATGGAAGAAAAAGACATTTGCTGTAGTGGAGATAAAGTTCTTTTTTTCTTTATTTTTTTTCCCTTAAAAAGAAAGGGAGGAGGGGAAAGGCAAGTGCTAGGATGCAGTAGCAAACATAGTTTTACTTCCGTTATGTACTTTCCCAGCAATTACAAGCTAGGAAAAGAGATTAAGTACTGAAGATCATTTTATAAAGTAGGGAATATATAGCTTCCTATTAATTACAACCTTACACTAAACTTTTGCAGTATCTCTCTGTGCATCCTACTTTTAAGGAAGCATTACATCACAGCCAATGAGTCTGATAAATACCCCATTCATACCTGTCCTTCAAGCATTTGCAAGCATTCAAGGGTAGTTCCGCTTCATGTCCTTAAAAAACCATATTCAGCATTTGCAAACCCAAGATGAACATTGAAAAGCAATTGAATACATGAGAGAATTATTCAGATGAGACATTCTACCACGGGAGAAAAATAAGAATGACCATAGAACTGAAAATATTTGACAATTAGCAGTTTACAGCCTAATCCAAGCGTCACAGTGACCTTAATTGCCTATGTATAGATTCCACTACATAAGCTTCTATGGCATGCATGGAATCTTTTCCTTTTTCTGAAGTGACAAAAGCATTCAGGTCCAAATTTCCCAAAACACCAGACTCCGTGCTATGCACCTAAGCACTATATGAAACTGTCAAGAGCACACTCAACCAGTCAGCTCCCAGTAGCCACATTTTATCCAAGCTTGAGTTCAAGCCAGATCACAGCTACATGTTCCTAACCAAAGTCAGATGAAAAACCCAGCTTGAGCCACCACGCTGCCAGTTCACATGAACATCTCAGTTCCACAGACAGGCCTCTGGTCCCTGAAGACACCAAACAAATCACTCCACCCAAACCTGGCTTTGACCCCTCCAGATCCATGTGGGTGTTGCACTTTGATGGGGGTCAACAGTTTCTGCTCAGCATAACATGAGACAAGCTGTCAGCTTCCAGACCCAGAGTGTCTCCACAGAGACTCACCTGAGCACCTCCACACCACACCACCCTGGTTGGCAGAATCTGTGGGGAAGTTCAGCTCCCAGGTCCTGTTCCTAAGAGGATGGCTCCTAGTCAAATTAGACTATATAGGACATTGATATAAGATTCTGAGTCGTTAGCACTTGAAGACATTTAAGGAGAGGTAAACCCAAAAGCATTTTCCAGGTTGAGGGATGGAGCTGTGTATATCCTCCCATTTATCAGCATACTCTTCATGCTGCTAGGAAACAACTACCTCCTGACTCACCAGTTCAGAGAAAGGCCCCTTAAAAGCATTCTTCCAAAGGAAATCCCCTCACCTTCAATTAAGGGTATTTTTTCAAATGTTATCTTACGACATTAGTTAAAGGCCATCAGAAACTGCGCATCTTTGTGGCTTTTATTATTTCTTCTACAGCAATATGCTGTAAAACCAGTAGAGAGACTCTTTTTAAAACTCAGGTGTTATTGTGGGGCCTTCAGCAAATTCACAGGCCTTTTCAAGGCTCAATAACCACCACATCTCAATATATAACCACCATCTTTCATATCTTAATATTGAAAACATTGGCAGAATTTGCTTTTAAATTGTGCCTTTTCTGGTTGTTTGGGGTTTGGTTTTTTTATTGCATTCCTAGACAGCCTAGAATAAAACTGGAATTGCTGAGTTCTGTTTAGAACAGTTAGAACCAGAAAGGGATAAGAAAAAACATTGCCAGGAGGTCTTTCCGAGTCCAAAAGCAGCAGAGAACTAGTGCTGAATGAAGACATAGCTGTTACCAGCAGAATGAGGGAGTCTGGTTTATAGCCTATGAAGCTCTCAGGAAAACTCTGAAAATAAGCAAGGAAATCCAGAGCTGAAATGGGGAGCAAAATAAATGTTCAGAGAACACACTTGGATTGTCTGTGTATCTCTGAGGACATGAGAAGGCAGTACCAAAAGCAAATTGAATTTCCATCTCCTGTGTGTACACACAGAGATTTGAAACGCGTTCAGAAGTCCAGCATGACAGATTGTTGCAGAAATTACTCCAGATAAAAGAAATTGATAGGTGATGATTTCAGAAGACTGCAGTTTAAAGCAACAGGGGCTAAACCAACAGTAACATTGATATGAGGCTAGTCAAATTTATAAGAAAGAAAATACAAAGCCATTTTCCATGCCTGAAACAAACATTTTTAAAGCAACTCTGTTTTGAATCCATAATGAACATACACACAAATAAAAGGCCAAACCAAACTGAACAGATCTTAATACACTCATTACAAAAACCAAAAACTATTACGGTTCGGAGTTGGTTTTTTGGGTCGGGTTTTGGGGTTTGTTTTGGTTTTTAACAGAACTGTAACTGCGGAATAATATTTTCAGTTTGAGATTGGTCTTGATCTTCTGAATTTCTAAGCTGCTTACCTCTTACTAGAATTGGCATTAATCCCCAACTTAATAAACAAAACATTTCTTGCTTACCCTACAACTCCCTCAAGCTTTTCTCTGTTTGAAACTACAACCTACGCAACAGAATAGGATTATATTTTAGTAATAATACAATTTTATAGTTGGAATCCCTTTTAGTTTGAAGCAAATTGCAGGGGTGACACATTTATAAGGCATTTAAAAAGGGGGATTTCCTACTCAACTAAAACACCAATGAACATAATAGAAAACAAAATATCTGGTACGAGGACAGCAAAGAGGGAGCTCAAAGATCCACTAAGGAGGCAATACAAATATAGAAAAAAAGTAGTCAAGGTTTTTATTTCAGCTCGAGGTGCATGATCCAAGCTGGATTTGTTATTCTAAAACTGAAACTGTATGAAACACTGACTATGAGCCTTCATTCTGAAACCCAGCTGAGCCAATGCAAGGTTGCTTTCATCAGTCAGCAGCGATTCTGTAGTTTTGGCTTCATCCTAGATTCTAGCAGAGACAGACCTGTCACACTCATCGCCTACATGTAATATTGTATCTGACACAGAACTAGACTTCAGTGTAACTATTGTAGAAGACAACAGAGAAACCTGTTATCAAGCAGCAAGCCATTACCCAATACCTGGGCTCATTCCATGAGTCAGAATGGAGCAGTCTGCTGCTTTCAGTAAGTATGAAAGTCATTTTTACAATTACTGTTTCTAGTAAAAGATAAACTCCCATGCACAGTGAAAGCAAGATGGTTACAAACAACGTGGGATATTTCATATGTAGGCTGTACAAAGAAGGCATATCTTCTGCCTTGAGTACAAATGCCAGCAATGTGAATTTTTAGTAACTGGGTGACTGCCTAGTCAGTGAGGTTCTCTCAGAGCATTGAAGCAGCAGCACATTCACAGTAATGTCATGTTTTCAGGGGGAAGATCAGTAGGTAGAGGATGAGACCAGAGATTGTTCTGCCACTGAACCACCGCGTTGCCTCATCAAGCCAAATCATCTGCCTATTTCTGTCCAGGAGGAATAAAAAGTCACAGAGCTTCATGTTCGTACAACACTCTGTCCTCCAACCAAAGATATTATTGCTGACTGAGTAGAGTCATATTTAGATACCATCTTTGTACTGACTTCAGCTACATAAGTTCTACTTTTTCACTATAGAGAAAAGGAAAGCAAGATGAGGGGTATCAAACAGCTTCATTTCTCCACAGCAGCTGCTGTAGGAGATCTGGCCAATCCTCACCAACTTGTTTGTGCAATCTCGATGACTATACAAATTAGAAGAGATCAAACTCACCCCTTTGTAAAACAGTTATTCTTTTACACCAGAGTTTTGTGGGTGGCTTTTTAATATAACAGGTCCCCTAGATTGACTTCTAGATTCAGAGACCCCCTTTTTACTTTTCTCAAGCTCAGATGGCCCAACGCTTGCATCTAAAGAAAAGACATGGAAACAGAAAACTATCAAATGGTTATTTTATTACCACAAGTAATCTTATTCCTTACTGACAGTTATTATTTATTTGAAATAGGGGCTTTAATAGATACCTTATTGTTGTGTGCAAGTATGCCATGTGCACATAGGACTCTGCTATTTCTGGTCTGAAACAGACTTGGCCCAGCAAAATGTTTTCTCAAACATTATCCTGCAGAAGAAATAACAACTGGTTTTACTACTCACATTGTTCTCTCCACTGCCCATGTTTGCCTCATCAGCTGTGAGCACTTGGATTTTGAGCACCTTTGGGAATAGTCTTCTCCAGCTCTCTTAATCTGTCCTGCATCTACAGCGTAGTCCCAAAACCACTGAACTGAAAGGAAGAGTTCATTATAACCCTCCTTGGAGTGGAAATAAGCTTTAAGTTATTTTTCATATCACTCACATACCCCTACAGAGGAAAAGGGCAACTTCCAACCTACAGTTTTCTCATGGATCTAAGACTACAGCTAGTCCTCAAAATCTAGAGCTTCAGTGGCACATAGCTGTGATAGTTGCTATTTTTGAAGTTGCCGAGTTACTCGATTTCATAGCTGAAGAATTTAAAAGGAAATTACTCTTCCTTGGTGCAGCAGAATACAAGGAAACAAAGATTGAAGCAGCATGCCAAAAGTGCTTTGAACATTCAAACATGTCTTCATCTACTCTTTTTTTCTGCTGGCCTGTATTATGCTTAGTGTTTCAGGTCAAAAATAAGCTTCAGTGTCAGTCCACAGTACCCACTTATTTCAGATGCATTACCTCTTCATTAAGAAGAAAAGACCAGTCTAATACGAAGTCTTGTTGAATTAGTAGCTGGGTCCATTGCGCAGTTGTTTCAAATTACTTTATCCTTTCACCTTAAGGATGGGTGAGGGGAAAAAAAAAAAAAAAAAAAATCAGCATCAAAAATCCAAAGCCAGGAGGCTTTCTTCCAGGGAAACAGTTAATCTAATTAAAACTTTGGCAGTCTAAGTAAAACACACATTATTATTAGTCCAGTTACAGTTAATAATACAGTTAAAATCTACATATAGGAGCTTTTTCTTTTTTCCCCCTCTAGCATTATACTCACTCTTAGTGTCCCTCTGGGTCCTGAAGGCAGCAGCAGCCATCTCCATGCTGAAACATTAGGAGGGTACAGCAGCTTATCATCAGCATCCCAAGTTCTTCACTGATGTTATACCTCTGATGTTATTTTGATGTTATGATAGTATGATGTCATAACTCTGGGTTATATTTATATTTTTCTAACACAGACATCTCTCTCCTACTTAGCTATAAGTTTTAAATTACAACACAGTCGACCCCAGCCCTAACTCAGAGAAAGGATTACCCTTCGTTAAATGATTAAATCTAGGTTCTCAGATACTTATATAAGTAGTTTTTGTAGAGCACAGTGCAGATATGTCAGGAATAAACAATTGCCTACCCATTAAGCAACATCCACAGCAAAAGCTAGCTAAAGGCCATATGAGCTCTGAGACACTTCATTGTCATGCCAGAAGAACACCTATAGACTTTCACTGCTAAAGGCAAAAGTCTTATTTACCAGGCTACAGAGTCTCCATCCAAACTGCCTCTGTAGGAACAGCAAAACATTTCTTACAATGCAATTTAGCCAGCACACCCACGGAGTATGGTAACCTGTCTGCTGGAAGGCCCAAGAACAAGGGCAGACAACTGAAGGGAGGAATAAGCTGCTAGATGTCTGTACATTGTCAGTACATAATGAATTGCAGAGTCCTGATAAGTACTTGAGGAAACTCAAACCAGTTTCTGGGCTGTAGGAGGAAACATGAACTTTCTGGTCTAAGCAATATTATATGTTGAGGAAATGGAGAAATCACTTTGATGATATTTAAGGATGCCTTAATAAGGTAGCATTAGGCTTTAAGCTGAACTGGCTAAAAATAAAAAAGCAACATGCAGATAGTTCAGCTTTGTTTACATCCAAAAGCAAATTTGTATGGCTCTCTCCTTCCAGCATTCCAATTAAAAGGTATAAAATGAGACTTCATGCTTGAGTTGGTGCATAGATTATTCCAAGAAACAGCAATAGATAATATCAACAACAACGAAATCAGTTAAGATTAGGCCAAATAGTCTAACATGTTTTCCTTGTAACTTATAAAGAAATGGAATTTCTGTATCTCTGAAAATCCTAAGAATTGCTAAATTTCTGCTTAGCTGATTTGATCAACTACTTATTCAAATGATTTGCTTTATCAGTTCTGAAATCTCAATTTTAAACCTAATGTTTTGGCTCATAAAGTAGTAATTCCAGCAACTGCACTGACGGAAAATCCAAACTCACCATAAGATCTGACAGCAGAAGTGTCATCTTTCATTTTTCTGCTGTTCTTTGTTGCCAAATAGCATCTCCAATGTTGTAGTTAGTAGACAGAATGAAATACATAAGTTACAAGGACAATCCTGGAAAACTACCGTATCTGGACTTTTTGCCCAACAAGCCTTTCAGTTTATTTCTTCCTCAACAAAGAGTTACAGAAGATGCTGTGAAACATCCCACAGGATGTCACTAGAGATGCGTCAACCAAAATCCTCAACCTCCTCATCTTTGCTTCCACTTCCTATGAAGCATGTTAGACAACTTTGAAAACAGGAAAACAAAATAAACCAACAAAAACAACAACAACAACAAAAAAAAAATAAAAAAAAAGGGCAAAAATAGAGTTAATATCTGAGCAGAAACATGCCTGTGCAGTGCTACACTTTAAGTTCTAGTCTATTAAGCAGCTAGACTTCTAATTATTAATAATTTGAACAGTGAATAAACCAAGTACACACAGATCAATGGGAAATGCAAGTCAATTTTAGGCATTAACTTTTAATGAACTAGCTAAAAAAAAAATGCCATGGGTTTTACGATTTACACAGAGGGAGTCAGCAGAAGATGCACTGCTCCCCTTTCAGACTCCTCATATAGAAAGAAGAACATCAGCACTGCCTCAGTTCCACACTAATACCAGGAATGATGTTTTGTCTCATTTTATTTCCATTATTCACAGTTTTAGACTCCTGTTCTACAATCATACCTGCCCCTGAAAGCCACACAATTGTTTTGAAAATATCTGTTAACATCAGATATGATGGCATGGTAATATCCTCATTCACAGTTATTGCTTAAGGCCCTTTCTAACGAATTGCATGAACAAAGTATAAATTCAAAACTACTTAGATTAAAAAAAAATATTTCTTGAAACAAATAACATCTCACTTGAGATAAGGGTTAATTAGCATTTGAAAACCATCTTTGACAGAGCTCTCAAGTAGGAATTACATTTCAATGCCTAATTTTTCCTATTCTCTGAAAAATGAATTATTTACAGCCTTAGTAGATGACATTTACTCACAGATGAACAGTGCAGAAGCATTTCACTGACCTAGCACTCACCTGGTCCAGAAAGACTCAAGTACATGATATGTAATGACTCGCATTACTTACCACCTGGCAGCCAGTGCACTGTAGTTAATTGCTGCAGTAATTAGTCAACTCACCCCATCCCTGTGCTACATGTCAGCTTCCAACAAATGCCCCACACAGTACGAGCAGCCAAGTCCTACCTGCCCACGCTGTGATCCATAGGACTGACCTAAGTGGATTAATTCTTAGCTTTTAGGTACTGTCCCTTCTTACTTTAATAGAATCCCTTAAGTGATCACTTCTCCCTTATTTCATTTTCCACAAGCAGGAAGGCCAAAACAATCCTTTAAATGCTTTGCAAAGTGATAGCAGGCAATGGAATTGCTAATGAACCTCGTCCTGTCTACACAATCCAGCTTGGACAAACATACAAAATTTCTCTGCTTTCAGAACAAACGTGATAATAAATACTAAGCACTGTCATTCTGTAGCCACAGCAAGTTAGCAGTAAAGAAGTGTTTAACTCCAGCAATTCTCAACAGCTAATGCTGATCACATGCTTTTAACCATTAACTCCAAAATTAAGGATCTAGTTCTCTATCTCATCTTCCTACAGCTTAATATTAATAAGTGGCTTTCAGCAATACAAGCCACAGAAAACATCTTTAGACTGGTAGTAAACCAACCTGTAGTTAAAACAACAGATGTTGAAGTGGTGGTAATCTTCAGCCTCAGTAATTTCACTGAAACTGTTTTAATACACAATGTAATCTTCAGGTTTAAATGTAGGAAACAGATTAGGATAATCTTCCCCACTGATTTATAATGAGATAAACAATAAACTGGTTTTTATTACAGTGAACAACAATACTGACATATTTATTCCTTTCATTAAATTGCATTAAAGTCAGAGCAAGCAAGGCTTTTCAAACAGAGTAAATCAACTGCTTGAATGGCAAAAGATCCAGTGATGCAACAGTGAAATAGCCTTAGTTTTAAGCCACATAGAGTTTTTGGACATTTTGTTATCACAAGACCACACTAAATTGCACACCTGAACTAAGAATTAGGTCTGTGGATTCAGGCTTGTCTACTGAAAAGTTGTATTCTGTCCTTACAGGTCTGGATATCAAAGACTGTGCCAAGAACACATCTCTAAAAGGATACATCTTAACAGCCATTTTTTCCCTCCAAAGGGACTCATACAGTTCATAACAATGGTTCAGCAAGTATTTTGTGCAGTGAAGAGTTTGAAAAAAACCAATAGAAGGTAATGTCCTCATGGCACGTCTAACTAGATATTTCTGGGTAGAAGACTTATCAAAGCTTCCCAAAAACATCATGCAATAAAAACTGGGGGGAACTGATCAAACAGCTGTGAGGGTTCTTAGCTGCTGGCCACCCACAAAAGGCTTACAACCACAACAGAACTGGAAGGTTTATCTGCTACCTTTATGCTTAGAACAACTGAGGATTGGGAGGAGAGCTAAAAAGAGGACATGCCCAGAGCTTCCCATCACTGTTTTTGAGATTGAAGAGACTTTCTAGGTAGGAGCAGAGTTCAGACCAGCTGAGAGAAGACTGCTGAGCACTCTTGTAGGGAGGCTGCTCACTCTATGGGCAGTTCCGCTCTAAGAACCAGCCCTGCTGGCTGACAACACATCCCATGTATATGATCAAAGGAAAAAAACCCCAAACCACACGATATTATGCATATTCTTTAAAAATAAAATCATTTTAAATGTCATTAGAAATTTTACATTTTGATTTACAGTAGAAATTACTTCTGCTGCTAACTAAAATAGAAAAAGAAATCAAATATATGTTTCCACCTGAATTTGGAATATATCCACCTAAATTTGGAATATAGCTCTAACAAGCTTATGTATGGGAAATATGAGGGCTTTGTTTGCCACCTTTTTCATGAGCCAAATACTTGCTTTATGGGCCAAAAAATATAGTTCAAATGACAAAAGCTGAGATAATCAACACATCAATTTAATACAGAGACTACTTAATAAAAAATATTATACATATATCATACTGCGTGTATTTATTCAGTATACAATTAAAACAAATTGTGATGGGTAAAGTTAAAGTGTTTTATCTGATTGACATTAAACGGTGTCTTGGGTGACATGGTTTAGCATGTGGTGTCCCTGCCCATGGCAGGGGGTTAGAACTAGATGATTTTAAGGTCCTTTTCGACCCTAACTATTCTGTGATCCTATGATAGCTGTAGTAATAGCCTATAACATGTCCAAATATAATCCCTAAGATGCAGTCATTTTACATTTTCTATAACAAACAACTAAGTGATTCTGCATGGATTGGTAAAAAATAAGACTATTCAGCATAAGGCTTCAGTGTATTTTATGCAGCGGTAGTTTCTCAATAGCTCAGGGTCATCCATCAGACATACATGAACCAGATACCAATAACTGCAGCACAACTTCTGGGAAGGAAAGCTCCAGGATCATTTGTGATCTCTAAAATATATTAAAAACCAGGAAGTCATAAGATGGCTTCTACAGAAGCAGTGGAAGCAGAACAGCATTGCCAAAAACCATTGACTGGAACAAGCCACTCTTGCAAACTGATATATTACTGCTTTCCAAGAACACTCAACCCAAATCTGTACAAAAGCAAATGAGTATGACTAAAGCTTCCTTTATTGCTGGCTCTGTTTTGGATCATCTTCATGGATGATAAAGGAATCAATGGCTTTCTTGATATTTTTCTCTTTAATGTCAAAACTGTACAAGTTTACTTCGGAGAGGAAAACACCACATGCTAAGAAAAGTAGTATTTTCTTAATATGCTCCTTAACAAAAAACCCAAAAACACATACCACCAACCTCCCCAAAACCGACAGCATTCCCTTGCTTTTCATGTAATTATCAACCATTTCCATTCAAAAGAGCTGATTAGTGTGAACTCAACAAGTTCCTTTGTCTCTACAGATTACTTAGCAAACAAACAAACCAGAACACTATTGTGGCCATGTCCTTCTGTGCTCCTCCACTCCAGTCAGTAAAGCGGTTTTATTCCACTTTGGACTTCATAAACATGCAACAATAACTCTTTGAAGAACTTGATCATAAGCATGGTGCAAATGACAAAGACTTCCCACTTTTTTCATGGTTTGTGTTACCATGGATACCAGGATTCTTATGCTCCATTTACACTCTTAACAGCTTCAAATAATAATTAGTTCAGTTGTGGAGCTTTAACTTAGACCATCATGGTGATTCGGAGAAATCTCCAGGAACTTGCCACCAAAGTTTTAAGTTGACAAGCAGGTATTATTTGTTGCGGCGCCGGGAGACACGGGGGATCGCTCCTCCAAGCGTGTCTCTCCATATTGCTACACAGGCCATCCTTATGTAGTCACTGGGCATACATGAGGCTACACATAAATGACATCATTTTCAGAAAGTTTCCGGCATGCATACAAAAATGTGGTGGTGGTCTTTGAGGGTCGTTTACTTCTTCCAACAATCTTCATC
>JANHGB010042395.1:0-20881 GCA_026283785.1 Coracopsis vasa
CATCTAAACCACGCTTTCTCCATATTCCTGGGCTGTCCTGTGCTGAATTTCCCTGCTGTCGCTCCTTCAGCACCTAGATACAACAACTCAGAGACCCCCAAAGTGCAGAAGACTTCACACCCTTTCAGAGTGTTATTATAGGTTACTTCCGTCAAGTAGCCTATAATACAGATTACATTATATATACATTATCACTGAGTAATTTATAAGGCTTACACATGTTATAATGCAGATTACACACGGTTCCCAACTTCCTTCCCAATTTGCACCAAGCCACCAATCTTTTAAAGTATGATGGTAAGCTGTGGCCACAATGATTAATTCTTTGCCACTAGACTATGGCAGTACAATGAAATCTATATACGTTGGCCAAGTCTTCTAGTTACAGAAATCACTAAATGTAAGGCTGCAATTACTTGCTATGCACACTACCCACAACGAACTCACACAGCAGCACTGCCAGTAAATAAAACCTCAACCTTCCTGTGCTCTCAGCACGACGTCTTGCTCTCACATTGACTCACATTTTTTGTGCTCTACCTTAGCACTCAGGTTAAGGTCTTCTGCCCAAGGATGGAGATGGGAGGAGAGAAGCAAGACGGCTGATAAAGAGATTTGGTTTCCTCCTTGCTTATGCTTGATAAGCCCAGCCTTGGTGCTTCTGTAAACTCTCAGCTGTTGCAATGTCAGAAGACATAAGCTAAACACTTCAAGCAGAATAGCGAGTCTACAAGCAATTCCTCATCAGCTTCTATTTTTAGACCTCACGGGGAATAAAACAGCATCCAAAAATATATTTTTTTTTAAGCTCTTTTTGACAGGAACTCATCTTCTCCAGACAATAATAGCAAAAATAAAAACCCACAAACAAACAAAAACCAGCACAAATAAATCTTAAGATGCTTATGTTTTTATGAACTTACGTTTTTTAAAAGCTTCATTATTTGAATGATGTCTCATTATAAAAGGGAAGCAAACTAAAGAATGCAAAAGTCCACATGCTGCTTTGGGAATTGAAGACTAATTTTCTCTTTGCATTCCCTCCTTCCTCCCTTCCAGTGTCTATAAAAAGGCCAGAAATGCTGAGGAGGAGGGGGGGGGATGTCAACGACCATCCCCCTTTTTTGGGTGATGCACTGACCTAGAAAGGAACTACATAAACACAGAGCTTAGGAACCAGCTTCTTCTGTTTGCTTAAGACTGGAAGAGCAGTTCACATTTCTTTAACCGTAAACTAAAGGAAGCTACAACGATGGTCATTCTCAACTTGGACATGCATTCCTCTCAAAGTACTGTGTTTTATTCTTTTCAATCCATGTACAACACCACAGGACACGCTACTCTTCTCTTTTACCATACCCTGGTCACTCTTGCCTCCAGCTGTACATGACAATTTTGGGTAAGCTAAAAGCTCTTACCACATCTCCTTTTGCTATTTAAAACTTTACTGCTTTTCAGCTCGGCAGCCACTGCCAGCTAGAGGCCACCCACACGGAACACGTGCCTGAAGCAGCAGGATGAGGACACGTATCCTCGCTGATACCTAAGATGCTACCCTGGGCACTGTGGAGCAAGAGAAGGTCACTAACCAAAACCAAAGGAACAAGGATGCAAAAATAAGCTACCGTGCTGCCAGCAGCCTGGGCTCTCCTTTGTAGAGAGTGGCAGCATCTTTTTTAAAACACAAATAAGGAAGTAACAAACGTACCATGATATAAAGTCCCTGGGACAGCTGATGAAATAAATGGGTAGGAAGTTAAAAAAACCTACTAACAATGAGATGCAGCTTCTCTGTGGAAAGCTCGCCCAAAATAATCACTGAGGTAAATGATTTATAAGTTACAAACATGTTAAAGCGAGACCTATGCTGACCGTGTGGGTCCTGCACCGCTTGCCAGAGCCCCTTGCTCCACCCCATGTTTGGGAGGGGAGGCAGCTCCAGCCATTAGCCTGACCCTGAGCCACACTAATGCCCATCCTCTAGGAAAATATGTATTTTAAATGAGGTTCTCTGAGTACACCCTCATTCCTTCAGCCGCTTTAATGAGTTTAATCAGCTCACATTGCTTCCAAACACACAGCCCCATGCAGTAAATTATTTGTATTTGGCAGCCTCTGCAGAGAACACTCCCTGACCATTTTGCTGGCAGTACCTTGGACTTGCACTACGTTCAAACAGCATCTCAGGACACTAATGGGTGAGCTGTTGTTAACTCCTTTTCTTCTACCAAAGCCCCTTGCAAGCACGTCTAGTAATAGGAAATTTCAGGAAAACAGTAACATTTGATCTGACATTGGAAAGTACTGAGAAAATGTCTCCCAAAGCTCTTTTACAGCCTTGAACCATATGCAGGACAGCATTAGGATACACAGATTTTTAAGGAGTTTGAAAGCAACCTTTCTTTAATTACAACACAACCTTTCCCTTCCTTTTTGCTTGTTGATAATTCCTAAAATTACCCCAACTGAACAGCCGCAAGAATTTTTGCTTTTTTTGTGTCTGTGCAAAAGCAACATTTTATATAAACAAGAAAATTTGATGCTTATGCTCCCTTTGAGGAAACTGGTCACACAAGAAGTCCTCCCCTCTTCCCTTCGTCGAAAACATTTATAAAATCCAACTGGAGGTGAAGACTTACAGCACATGTAATGCTTCAGCTAACAAAACAGCAATGCTCGTGTAGGACACCCAGTTAAAAACAGCTTGTCAGCTTAGGAGCCTATATAAAAATAACTGTTTGTTTGCTTTTAATAGTGTTGAAATCGGTATCTGTGTCATTTGGTCAGGGCTCCAAAATACATCTTACAATCCACAATGTATTTGGCTGTACCACTTTACTGTGGTCAACGTAAAATTAAACTTAACTGACAGTATAAATGGATCCATTGAGACTGCTGGGGTTGAAAGACAGACAAGCAAGGGAAATGAAATGGTACTGTAAGTACCATATTACTGCAGTGGCAGTTTCTGTACTTCAGATGTAAGTGCAATGAAATTATGCTCTGGGGGAGTGGTGGAAACACAGCTGGGTGGGTTGGTGCTAGATGCGGGTAAGAGCCAAGTGTGAAAGAGGATGACAATCTCCTGCTTACTGGCAAGGTGCCACACTTGCCAGTGACCTGCAGCAAGCAGGATCAGCTCCCGGCCATCAACAGCAGCTGAAACCACGGTCCAAGCCCACACCACCAACCAGAAACTCGTGCAAGCATGGGGCATACCTCGTCACTGCAGCAGGGAGTCCCCAGTTCAAGAGCAAAGCCATGCTAGTCCCTGGTGCAGTGGATGTGAACAGCTGACACCCTTTCACATCTGCTTGCGGGATGCAAGAAGTCTTCCCCCCACCTCCATCAGCCCCACGTTCACCCCAAAGACCCCAACAACACTTTTTTCTTTGCAGGTGCACCCCAAGCACTTGCGGTACTTCCTAAATAGCTGAACAGCAGCCTCTAGAGGGCTCAGCCGCAGCTGCTCATGTCCCCATGCTGCTGTCTCAGAGGCTGTACCACAATGGCAGTGCTTTTCCCCAACCCGTGACAGTGAAGCCAAGCCCACAGCATGCATCCCTCCATCACGGAGATGGCCAGAGCATTGCCACACTTCATGGCGTGTACCACCATCTAAAAACATACACCCCCAGCATTCCTAGGCCAACCACTTGAACTTGAAATTCAAGTTTGCCAACCCAGTGTCTTCCCTACCTCTGGTTGGGAAACCTCCTGCAATGATCACAACATCAGGAGCATGTATGAATTCAGCTTGGTTTCAGGGGAAGAAAGTACATCATCTAGTTCATGCCTCATTTTACCCCATGAGACTCAAAGGTGGAAGGGTGGCACAAGGAATGGCCTGAGCCAGCCCCACATTTAAAGTCCAACTCCATGTGGTGCATGGAGAGCCCTGAGCTGGTCTGGTGTGGACCTGAACCCACAGGTGCCACCATGCAGCCCAATACCAATGAGGATGTACAGCTGAGTGAGCCAGATCACACAGACAGACATCAAACCAGATGTCATCTTTCTATTTCTAGCTTTTCGGAGGTGTTCAGGCAGCACCTTCAATCGAGTATGCTTGAGAAAGCAACACAAGGAGCTTAAAAAAAACAGTGCTCAAAACCTGAGTGGATCTATTGCCTACAATTATTGTTTTTCATGCCCACAGCATTTCTAACATGGATAATGGATAATAATGGAAGCAGGATAAAAGTAAGTCAAAGGGGACCACAGCAGCCTCAAGTCTAGTAACAAAAATGTATGAGGAAGATTTTCCCAGTGAAAAGGGAAAGGTAACAGTGCCTGCATCTAGCGCATGTAACTAAAATTACAAAACCCCTTCTCAGATGAGCTAAAAATCAGAGGGAGAAGTTTAAGTAGATGAGAGCCTATGGCAGTGATACAAAGACAAGCACTTGATACAATGGGGACCCATGCAAGGCTGCCCATAAAAGTAGCAGCAGGCGCTGTTCTCCCCAGGGAACAAACTGGCACAACTCAACCATCACCTGTGTCTCAAGATGCAGTCTGATTTAGCTGAAGACATGCTCAGTTAAAATAATAATAACAATAATAAAGTAATTTGAAAGATGCATTTATCTTCAAGGCCAGGCTGGATGGGGCTTGGAGCAACCTGGTCTAGTGGAAGGTGTCCTTGCCCATGGAAGGGGGTTGGAACTGGATGATCTTTAAGGTCCCTTCCAACCCAAACCATTCTGTGATTCTATGATCTTAAAAATGCTTTAACATTCACCCAACAAAGCAACAATTAGACAGTTCACTTAAAACACATTCACTTCAAATGGTTCACATAAAAACGCCAAATTTCAGATAATTGCTACAAAAGACATTTGCAGCAGCTTGGGGAATGGGAATATTCCTGTTCCAAGATCAAAACCTTGGAGAGCTGAATGCATCCTACTGAAGTGCAGCTCTTCTTGGCACTGTGCAAGAAGGCTTGGAAAAGGGAAGTTGTCAATAAATAAGCATCTGAGGGCAGTGGAGGGTGTTTTGACAGAAAAGGCATAAAGAAATCACTTGTTTTCCCCCCTAAAGAATAGGGACACCACAAAGAATAAGGTCCATGCTTGAGTTAGAACATGCCTGCAGGCCTTAAGATAAGACTTCAAAATAGAATAGCAACTGCATGGGAGTTTTTTGCATTTTATTTTTTACAGAACATGAAGTCCTTCAGCAGGAATGATTTTTCCAGAGAGCAGAGATCAGAGCTGTTCGTTCTTTGTCATCACCATCAGCTGAGGAGAGAAGAGCTTCTGTGCTCACCCTTCAATTTAAAACAGTTGCTTCAGTCTTGTCCTGGCTGAATACAAGCCAAGGAGTATTCATCTTCCTCTTTCCCATTTCCCATGTAAGCCCAGAACTGGATTCCCATCTCCGCTCACTTGTTGCAGACCTTCCTTTAGCACCTGCTTCAGACAGATGTATGTCTGCAGCACCTTTCCCACCTGCTCCAAGCAGCCTATCCTCTCCTTATGGATCTCTCCCCACCCTATCCTTTCCTACGACTCACAGCAGGAGGGTGTGTACTAAATCTCTTTTGCAGCAGTTAAGACTGTGCTGCACTAAAGCTATTACATGTTTATCCCACTTCCTTCCATTGACAGAAAACAAAAGCTTGTACTGTTGCTTACCGATACCAGAAAGTATTTGCTTTCCCAGATTGTTTCTCCCTCTTTGTTTCAGAAGGGGTTTCAGTAGAATAACAAGCCCACTCCGAACAAGAAGCAGCAGGGGGCGATTTGGGACAGAGGCCCTTCAGAGCCCACCTGGCAAATCCAGCCTGGACCCAGGTGCAGCCCAGTCCTGTCCTTCCCATCTCTGCTGGGACTACACACTCCAGCACCTCCTGCACCACCTTCAAGTCCTGCGGATGCAGGAGAAGACAATGCTTCAGCTGCATAGTTTGAAGAGGTGGGGACAACTCTGCACCACTGACCTGGCTTCAAGTGGCTGCCCCTGTTTTATAGCTGCAGATCATCTCCAGAAGATGCTCTGCCCACTCTGAGTATCTGCTGTATCATACTAAGAGTATCATACTTTGAGTATCTACTGTTTCTCTCTTCTTACCATGCATGGCACTTCTTTCCTGCCAGATGCCTTATCACCATGTTTCACCTCAAAACCATCCAGATGAAGCTTCCACTTTTGCTGATACTGCTCTTTTATTCAGTGACAAAGAAAACACACCAGGCACTAAGCCCGCAGTGCTCCTGCCAATAAGTGATGCAGAATTAAACACAGGTGTCACACGAAAACATGGTGCCAAGCTTACAGTTCCCAAAAAAGCACTGAATGCATGCACACAGTCACTTTTTATTTATATTTCTTTTTTAAACAACCAGAATAACAAGTATCTGGTCCTAAAAACCAAGACGGGCACCAAAAATCCAAGTATTATTCAGGATATTAAATACTCAACTACCCCAACCCAAACCAGTCTTGGCTCAGAGAACACGTCCTTCATATAATTTATTGACAATCAGCAGAAACTCCTGATCACTTTCCTTGTCCCTTCCCCAGGCTCAGCCTAAGCCAGACCCTTTTCCAGCCCTATTGGCAGGTTCAATTTCCCCAATGCCCACCATTATGCAGTTGCAAGCTGCAGATGCGGCACCAACACCTCTTGCCTGTCCTTTCTCCTGCCTGCATTCCCATGGTGTGTGCTTTCTATTTACGCACAGCTTAATTACTTTCCTCACCCAATGCCATGAAAGCACAAGCATGGAGAAGCACTTAACTGTGCAGCTCATTTTGGAAAGCCCAACCACCTCTGCTGGTAGCTACCAAGAGACAGATAGCATCTGCAACCCAACCTGAAAACAGTTCTCTCCTGCTCTTTATACCACCGCTCTTGGTGAAGCTTTTTCATGGCCACACTGATGTTCACGAAATACCAGCTCCTCTGACCCCCAGGATCTGTGCTGGCTTTTCAGTCTGTAGACATCAGGTGAGAAGTGCAGCAGCCTGTGGATCGATGAAGATGACCTTCAGGTTTTACACAGGAATTGGTTGGCTCTCTCATCATTTCAGAGACAACATTTGCAAGTTAAGTTCCAAGTGTCTCCAGACAGTCAGCCACTGCCTATGTAAGCCACATAGCCCAAACCACTACACAAAGACCTAAAGCTGCCATTCCTTATATGTGCCCTCCCATGGGATTCCTGTATTACGGCATCTCCATCAGCAGATCATTCCTCTGTCCAAGTTTTCCTCTTCCAATCTTTTCAATCTGTTGTCCAAATTTATTTATTTTTATTTTTTTTTAACATTCTCAACTGGTTTTAAGAAGCAGGCAGTGGCAATCTTATAGCTGCTGCAGCTGGGGGAAAAACTGAAGCACAGCCACCTCTCTGACCTGGGAAATGTCTCTCACATGATGCACTCAACTCTAACATTGCACCTTCTTAGGCACCGAAATCCACAGTAAACAGATTTTGATAGTTCTCCTCCCCCCAGCAACATATCTTTGGCTGAAAAAGCTTCTGGAACTACAAAAATTTTAAAGAAAGTGTTAGAAAAATGTATTATTAAGAAAAGGGCATAAAAGAACAACAACTTGAGAATAGCTGCAGCTAAAAATACACAATCCCCACACCCCTTCTCCAGTGAAAATATTATCAGATGTCACTTCCCAATGGTAAAAACATGCTTGTTTTTAATTAACGTCGTATTTTGCACACTGGATTTTCTTGCCAGGGAACACAAGAGACCCTAGGAAAAGATCTTGGTTGCTGCCTCAAAGTTCCCACTTTCCCACTTTCTGATGGCAAGATACTGTCTGAAACTGGCACCTGCAAACCTGTATTTTCTTTCAGCACCATCTAACTTGACAAAATAGCCTTCTAGAGAGTACAAAGTATCTTGGCCACCCCTACTGAGTTGCGGAGTGTTTGTGCAATATGGCTTTATTTTTATTTTTTAATACTTCAGAGTATCGAGGTGGAGAATGTGGGAAGGAGATAACGTCAACAAGCAGAGCAGCCATGCAGAGCAAGCATTGGCGCCTGGCTGGAATCCGCCTCTCATCTGACCCAAATCCTAGGGAGGGCTGGAAAAATCTGCATTATGGACAAAATGAATTGTCTACTCAGTCTGCTGCCTGAAATCCTCCCAGCTCTAAAGGTGTAATCAACGTTTAGTGAATAGCAAAATAGCCGTGAGGTACAGCAACCTGATGGCTTCCTTCAGTAGTACAATGAATAAAGGGAGTCAATTAAATCCCCCCAGCAGGGAGTTTTGTGCCATTTAATTGCTTAAATAAGCTCTGGTTTATTGATCACATAGAAAAAATACTCAGGAATTACTTTAGGAGGGTAAAGGAAAGTCTGTGTGTTTACATTTAAACAAACTGAGCTTGTACAGCGGAATGTTAGAACAACACAGCATGCTTTTTCCTCCAAAGACGTAAATGAAATCCTGGGATAACTTCCCCAGAAGGTCCAGGTCACACTCTTTACTTACTAACCCTCAGCAAATACACAGCTTTCCCCCATTCAGAAATGCTCAAACCAATACTTTTTTAAGAAACCACACACAAAAAAATAACTTTGTCAGTCCATTACTTCGGTGGCCAAATCTTGCCCTGCTGTCCCACTCAGCTGCCCCCTTCCCTCCACCATAAAACAAGCAGCACATCTCAGATGTACCCATTCCCCGGCTCTCTGCCTGCCCATGCAGCCATTCATACTTTTAGTCCACCTGCTCCCTTGCCAAAGTTATCTGAGACTGGCCCACTGCAAAATTTATTAGCATCAAAGATAAAGTATGCAAGCCTCCTGCTTCCCTGAGAAGTCAGGGTGAACACCCACCAAAAAGCATTTCGAAGGACTAACCTGAAAGCCATGAGCAGGAAGACAACCACAGTCATGTTATACTGTTAAAATGTTTGCTAAAGGAGATGCACCAGTCTGCTGCGGGAGTACAGCCACAGAGCAGAACCACGAAGATGCACTGGGAAAGACGGAAGGCTCAGCTTCATGGCCACCACTTCCCTCCATCCGCTCAGCCCAGAGGAACTTGGAAGACGTGCCCACATGATGTCACTACTGGGTTGGCGTCTAAATAAAGGAAGCTTTTTATAGAATTTCCCACTGTCGTACTTAATAGGGTAAGCCCAGAGAGCCACGACATCAAGCAAAAGGGAAGGAAAAGGGAAAACAATCACTGGGGCCAGGGCAGGTGGGTGGTGCCTCAGGAAAGGAACCAAAACAACTCCAAATTTACTCTCTAGTACCTACATGTTGGATAAAAAGCAGAGGTAAGAGCAGCGCATAACATAAGGGAGATGCAGTTTTACACCATCTGTCACAAGGAAGCACAGACTATTTCTACACTAGGGTAGGGAAAGGAAGGATGAAGGCAAGGAGGGAGGAGAGGGAGAGAAAAATTTTGCTTAAACAGAGTAAATAAAACGTACTTCTAAGTCAGAGGGGTTTTCCAGCTTCATATTATTCGTGTGGTAATTACTGTGCTTCCTAAAAGGAAACTGGGGTTTCTGAACAATCAGAAGACTCTTGGCTGCACACACCTTAAGCTCAAATGATCAGCAAGCAGCATTTGCTGAAAGTTCTCAAAAAAATAACCCTAACATAAACAAAAACCCAACTAAACAAAGAAAACCCTAACGAAAGCAAAACCAGCTGGCAGTTTGGTTGAGTTCATGCGGGCCTGCATGTCATTCTCTTCCTCGTAACTGTTCATCACTTCCACGGCGCTACAGAGCGGTTCCCATTCCTCCTGCTGCTCCTCCTCTCTGCATCTTCAGCCGGGCATCCACATGGAGAGCAGTTGCAATAGCCTAGTGACTCACGCTGCAGCAATGTGGGTGGGAACTGCTCCCATGCCCAGCTTCTTAGGACACAGCCTTTTATGGTATTTTTAGAGTGGAAGCTGTTGTGGTTTGGAGCACTTTGCCTTTTGTCTTGCAGGAGTCTCAGCGAAAAGAGCTTATGCTCCCCTGGCACTGCAGAAGGCAACAGTGAGGAACTCAGGCAGGTGATGAGCAAACCCATGCCAGGCTCTGTAGACTTCCTCACTCATGGATGCTCAAGGATGTTACCCACTCCGCGCAGCAGCATCACAGCTCGTCCACAGGCTCTCCCATCCACACTGCGGGTCGTTTGGTGACTCCACTGCTCCACTGACAATCTTCAAACCAGATGGAAGAGTGGGACATGGGTATGAGCTATTCTGTGGGCAGCTTAACTACAGAAGCCCAGCTTTATAAGGAGTCATCCCCTGTGTCCTCCTATGGCAATACACTAACAACCTCTTCATCATCTCCAGTGAAGGGTCTCCAGATACACTGTTTCTACTCTTGATGGGCTGCCGGCATATGAAAAGCTGGCAGGGCTGCCAGAGTCCCATCTGCCTTCCTTCAGGGTGAGTCGTCAATTTCAGACTGCATCTCTCCAGCAAGTAGAAAACTAACTCTCTAGGCCTTCTATGCCATAAAAATGTAGCTGAAATAGGGCAAGAGGTTATTAGGGAAAAGCAGGCAGATGAAAATGAAACCAGGTTAAAAGCATCAGGGAGAAGCACAGTGGCAGAAAAGCCACTCTGCAGGCTTGTGGACCACAGCACACACACCTCAAAAGTGGCATGGTAATGAAGCAGACTCAGCTGTGTTCTTTAAAAACTGAAGGCCACACATGAAATTAAAAGAGTATTTTAAACATTACCCTGCAGGGCTTGAAACAGGACTTGGTTGTAAATGTGCAGTGGATTGCTTTACAGAACAGCTCTCTGCTCTCCTTTGTGCCTGAAGCATTATCTGCTCTAGAACAGATAGGCAGGAGGTTTCTGCATCCCCAATCATAACTCCAACCAGTCCTTTTAAAGCTGTTAAATTCAAGAGGACATTAAATTATAATCCTCACACACTTAAAAAGCCTAGGAGAAAAAGCTACCAGGATGAAGGAAACAGTAGTAATCAGTCCTCCTGATGCAAAGCCACTGGTGTTAAAGGTACCTTTTTTAATTCCTTTTGAAATCTCAGTGAGCTCTGGAAGGAGTCAGCTTACGAGCCAGGACAGATGAACGACAGATCACCCCTACAGACAGATTTCATCGAGTGGGAAGACGCAGTGGAAAGCTGCTCTGAAGCAACTTCTCTCATACAAGAGACACAGCAGAAGGGAAGTTTGGAGGAGGTCTGTGTCAGCAAGAACTACGCAGCCCACAACATACCTTGGAGGTGAGCAAACAGCAGCAGACCACTTCAACAAAACTCCCTCCCAGCATCTGCTAGACAAGATGCCCCACACCAGGGGGACAGCCAGAGGTCCCCGGACAGACTAACATAGAGTCTAAAATACATTTCCAAGCTTAGGGAGTGTTCCTGCTGTTAGATAATGAATCAAGATTACAGAATTAAACTTAAAAAAAAAAAAAAAAAAAAAAAAATCACATGAAAGGCTCCATCCTGTTCAAAGGAATACAATGAATTTCCTGCAGTCTTGTCCTAAAGACCACAACATCACACCCGATTACTATCCCATCTTACTTCTAAGTCCTGCAGAGCAAGCCTGGTCATAGGAGAGCTGCCTTGCCTCTTTTCTCATTAAACTACTTATTTCTCATTAAACTACTAACTACACACAGCAGTGGCTGTGAAAAGGGTAGGGCGAATCACTTAATTTTCATTATCCTTTACTTGGAACAGCATTATCAAATTTAACTTAAAAAAAGAATCAGGAAGAAAACCAAATCAAACAATAACCAGCCTAAAGCTCCTATGACAGAAAAGAGACACATCCAAGCCTGAACTTGGGTTCACATCTCCCACAACAGACAGACCTCTCTGCATGAAACCGTTAGTTATCAAAATTGCCATTCATACCCCCCGGAAAGCCAGGGAAAGGAAGAAACTCCAGTTTGTCCCAACATGCTCAACTCTGCAGTTGCTGCAGGCAACTTGGTGCCGCTGACCTTGGTGTGCTGGCAGACTCCAGGGACCCACACGACCATGCACCTCCTCTTGCCTCCAGCTGTGCAGTACACTGCATTTAACATCATTTCTTGATACTTTTGATAATGGATGCATCTAAGCTTTGCAGCTGATGGTGCAAGCTCTGACTCCTCATGAGTTTTCCCTGCTTACCTTCTTCCTTCCCCTCCCAAATTTGCAGATGGGTTTAAGCCTACAGCAGCTTCTGCTCTGAACACTTCTCAAAGCAGTTTGCATCATCTGGGTTGAGCTTGATGTAGTGACTGCAGGAACCCTTGCAAGAAGCAAAAAAAAGAAAAAGATAATCTGAGAAATTACATCCTCTACCAAGTTCTGCAGATGCAGGACCAAAACTATTTAAAAAGACAGGTAAGAGACTTTCAGAAGGAGATGCAGACAGTGGCAGTAGACCCTAATACCCAACATTCAAAGCCCTCTAAGACAAAAAGGAAGCTCTTCATTGCCATCCCACCCAGGATGAAAGAAGGGAACAGGGGACTGTGACACAAGGTGGTACTTCAAACAGATGGTCCGACACTTTAAAGAGGGGAAAGGGAAGAGGAGAAAGAGAAGCATCCCACTGTGTGCAAACTTTACGACCTGTTACCTTCACCAGTCCTTTGCAAGGTCACAGCCTTCAGTTAAGGATCCACTTGGCTGGGACCAGTCTACAAATTATATAGTAACTGGAGACTTAAAAAGCCTTGCAAGAAAATGCACCAAAATAAATAAAAGTCAGCTGGGCAGGCTCTGCCTGACAACTCATTTTTTTACGCAGCCAATACAACGCCATGCAGAGAGACACTGCATGAATCAACCCGCTTTGGCAGCACATGTCTAGCCAGGAAGAGCAGGATGCATCACCACGCCAGTACATGCAGAACACCCTCCAACAGGCTCTGTTTACTCAGCAGGAACCCGTGCAATCCCTACACAAAGCCTGTAAGCACATTTAAGGCTCAAAAGTAATCTGAAACAGGTCTATTCTCCCCTTCCACTCCCCATAAATACAGTCCAAATTGGGTCATCTCCTAACAATGAATCAGTGACACTCATTTAAGCCCCTGCTGCAGTGCCAACATAATCTAGGTCCTTTTGTTGTCCTTGTACTGAAAGTGCTAAAGATGCTTTTGTACATCCTTTGAGGTCCTCCATTAAAAAAAAACAACGTGGTAACTGGGGCATTGCATTCAGCTGCTCTTGTAAAAAAAAAAAAAAAGAAAAAAAAATAGAAGGCATTCCACTTCCTTCTCAATAGGCTCTTAGGAGGCTTGGACAGAAAAACATTGCCTACTTCAAACATGGCTCCACCAGGATGGCTGGAATTGGGTGTTAGGGATGATGGCAAGCACAGCTACTGGGTACCACTTGGGTCTGCAGTACGAAACCACTGGCAATATGATACCACACAGAGAAAAAGAACCCTCACCTGCATCCTGCAGCTACGCAGCATGCAGAAGTCCCATTTTAAGTTACAGCATGACACCACAACTGCAGCATTCAATAGATAAAGCATCATATTTTCTTTAAAAACTATTGAGTGCGCCTAAATCTCTTCAAATCTTTTTAGAGGATGGAAAGGCTATTCACTTGCACTATTTTAGCATGACAAGGTAGCAAGTTTTTCTGTTATCTTTGCATGGGAGTAAAAGTTTAAGGGGTTTTGGTGGTGGTTTGGTTTTTTTCTTGCTCATTCCTAGCACCTCAGAACTGTGACACTTTCCTGCATAGCAGCTTTTGAAGTCAGTCTGTTGGCACTGGTGTCCTCCTCCTTTCTGAAATGGAAACATTCAGAGGTGTGTGCAAGAGATCAGATGGAAAGAACAGGGCAGCCTCCACTAAAATAACCATTAACTGGGAAAAACACACACTCATAAAAGGGACATTTTTACAAGATGGAAGGCCCATTATTTGTTTAGGTTTTTTAAAAAAGAAAAACATTAATAGCTCTGCATTCATTAAAAACAAAACAAAAAAACCCAAAATAAACAAACCAACACCCAACCAAAAACCAACAACCAAATCCAAACTTCACATGCACCCCTAACAGAAAGTCTAACAACTTCAACATGACCTAATTGTTCCACTACCCGCTATATACAATTCTAGCACATTATTTTCCAAATCCCACTACATAGTGTAATGGAGCCACATTTCAGGATTTAAGGTTTTATAAATAGAAGATTTTAACCACAAGTTCTGCAAAAAAAAAAAACCCTCTTCCCCCCCAAACAAGGAAGCTTCAAATCCAATCCTGTCACAGAGGCCACTCCCCAAATGATGCACAGAAAGACACTTTGTGCCTGCCTGTAGGAAGCAGCATCAGCTTTATGATAGCACTGCTGCAGAGGATTTTATAACAAAATTCATTCCATTTTGACAGAGACGCAAGCTTGGGAGAAGACAGGGAGTTTTAAAGATTTAAAGATCACATTCTTAAATGGGGGAACTGAGGCACATAAACATTAACCAATTCCTTGTGCAGCAGAAAATACACTTCTCCCTGCTATCAGTGTCATCTTTGCTAGCAGAGGCTTCCATGGCAAGAGGCACGAGAGGGCTGAACTGAGGACAAGCTCAGTAATTAACTTTGAATTCCCTGACTCCCCTCCTGACACCATCCACAGTGTTATTTTTCAGGAGGAAAACAGGAGAAAGCTTGTACAGGAAACAAGACAACAGCAATTTGGGGAAATGCGCACAACCAGAAGGGTCAGCCTAGCTTGTGTTGGACATGGGGCCATAAAAGCAGTTACCAGCACACCTCCTAGCCATCTTGTGAGACACACAAACACTGAAGATGTTCAGAGGCTGAACTATTGTGTCCTTATTTCTAAATATAGTGGAATAATATTAAAATAGCCTTAAACTTGTGTAAGCACTGAATAAAAAAAGCTAAGATAACAAGGGGCTTGCATTAGATGCCCCACTGCCACGGCAACATGAATGCAGCAGGTAATTAGGGGTTTTATAGCCAGTATTCAGCATTGTTTTGTTGCTATTTTTCTTCGGACTATAAGAGCATTCTCTTTCATATGAAGCTTACAGGAGGAGAAAAAAAATTACTAGGAAAAGCCACCACCCCTGGCACTGCTCTGGCAGAGCTCTGCTCATTTAGGCTTCTGAAGTCAGAAATTTATTACAGCAATTAATCAAGAGAGCTGACACAGAGGAGCATGTCAGGGAACAGCAGGCTCTCGAGGCTGCTCCCTGCTGCCTCCCCTGGGATGAGTACCGCAGCTCTTGGCTGCACTCCTCCATCTCCACCGTGGACAAGGAAACTGGGAATTGTGCTCACAGTCAAGTTTATGAATGTTTCAGCAATTGCCTCCCCTTCAAGCAGCTGCCCGAAAGCGTAGCCAAACCTGGGCCTCCTGCCACATCATTGAGCTGCCCTAACTAATGAGCTCTTCTGTCTGCAAACCCAAGCCTTGACAGACACTCTCTGGCACGTGGATACGTAACATGCTCAGCACAACCACAGATGCTGACTGCTCCCAACCTGTCACAAGGCTTCTCCATCCCCTGCGCCATGCACCTTATGAGACAACAGCCCCTTGACTTCAGATCGGTAAAGGCTGGCACTTCGCAGGCTCGGCTACAGCAGGAAGGCAGGAGGTCAGAAGAAAGCTCTCCAACGACACTTGATCACTTTGCAAAACCAGACTGTGCCAAATTCCATCCTATGATGGAAAGGACACATGAGCACACCAAACCCCACAGAAGTTCAGCTCTTGGGACAACTAATGCTAACTACACTGTAGCAGGTCACCTGATGTGATGCATAACATCTGTCTATGCTCTCCTCCTCCCTTCAGGGGAAGGACATTTTGGTGCTGTGTTACCACAAGGTTTTTCTGGAACACAAAACACCAAAGAAAGCTACTTGCATTTGGAGCAAAAGATGGAGAAGTCTGCAGTGCTCTGTTGTGGCATGGGAAAAACAGCAACCAAGTGCTTTCAGAGAGCAGATGACAACAGTCTGGTTTTGCTGCTGCTACTCCTAAAGTAGTGCCAGCCATGTTCTGGTCCCTGGTGAAGAACAAATCCCACATGCACATCAAACACAAGCCTCACAGGAAACCATGCGAGGTATCATGGGATGACCCAAAAAGTAAAAGGAGAGGAGAAATCCCACCAAGCAGTCAGCACTCAGCCAGGCAGGCAGCTGTTTCCTCTGCTCAGACCCATCATGAACTAAATTAGACATCTTAGTGCTTGGGAGCTCTTGCCATGGACAAAGGCCCTTCTCAATCTGATCTAGCATCAGCCACCAGAAGATGGCGAAGGGGGAGAGTTTTAAGGAAACCCCAGTGAGAATAGAAACCAAGACATGTAGGATAAGTTCCACCAAACCCATCACTAGCCAGTTTCTACTGTTTTGCTGCTGATGGATCTCCAATCCTCTCAACACGGACCAGCAAAGAAAAACCACAAGGCTTGGCACAGAATGAGAGATCTGTATGCTTAACTTGTAGCCTGCTCCCTTCACAAGTCACCTGGAGCAAAAGCCCTCAACATATGCACTGACTGGCACAGCTTCCCCTTTTCCTCCAAAGTCCATACCAATTAATACCTCTATATGCACAAAGCAGAAATCAAGAGATGCAAAGAAAAAATCTTTGCTGAGGCAAGACCAGAAAAACCCACCACCAACACAGAACTGTTCTCCCCATGCACCACAGTAAATTAAGCTGCTGCAAAGTGTACTATCTACTCTGGAGCATGACAATCAATTCACTGGATGCATTATTATTTCCATCAAGCCATCTCAAGTAGTATTGCTCTTGCATAGGAACCTGTGAGTTGGGATTTGGATGCATTAGATTGTCATGAGGATGAACATCAATCCTGGCAATTTTGAGGAAACAGGGCTGGTTGTTTTCTTATCACAGCATTTGGAAAACTAAAATGAGCTCATTTGCAGCTCTCAGTACTTTTAAGCAAGTGACTAAATGAAGAGAGCAGCCAACTTCTGTCTTCTTCTAAATGAACTGCTGAGAGCATTGCTCTCACTTCATTTTTAGCTGGAAAGACAGACAGCACAAAGAGGTATCCAGATACAGAATAGAAACACTGATAAATTGCCTAATGTTTCAGCAACAGAATAAATGCAAGATGTGCAACAAAATGCCTGATGAGTAATAGATGTGGGGTGATGTGGGCATGTTTCTAAATTCCTTCTCTTCACTATGTTCAACAACTCCTCCAGCAAGAAAGTCAATGCAATGAAGCACAGAACACTTTTTCAACTATGTCTGCAATTACCCTATTTTCTCTCCAATTAGAACGTCAGTTCTAATCCTCTTCAAAGCATCCACAGTGTTTGCCTAAATGCAGACTGCAGAGCAGCACAGTCAAGGCAGACAGTACATTGTCATGAAATACGAAGCCATGGACATCACAAAAAAGGCATCTATGTACCAAGGCGAGAAACAAAGCCTGCAAGAGCCACTGGTGTCATGCAAACCATGTTAGGAGCAAAGAACAACTGTTCACAGTGAAAGACCGTAAGACAGCAGATTAAAGAAGCAAAGAGGAGGAAATAATTAGTGACCCACAATTGGGCTGTGGCATGTAACTTAGAGCAAGTCATAGGAAGTGTCCGCGAAGTAACATGAAACTGCAGGATAAGAAGATGCTCTGCAGCTGTTAAACCCAGCAACTCGTTCTTCTTCCCACAGGATGCGCTCTTGTCATCACTAGCAGGGGGATACAGGCCAAGTTGGCTTTTGGCTGGATCCAGCATGCAGGTCTTCCGCTCCTGAGCTAACATACATTGTCATTGCAGCAAAGCTGGGAAAGGTCTGGGCTCCAGCATTTAAGCCCTCTCTCCTGGCATCTTAAAGAGACCATCTCTGCCAGGAGTCTGCAATGTGAGCAAATCAAGGAGAGATCAGAGATGCTTCTAACTGTCCTTGCAGAGAGCAACCACCTACTCTATCTTGGGCAGAGAATTTGGAGGGGAAACATAATATTCCTGGTGTAGAGCCCAAAGCAGTGAGACACATCATGTCCTGTCTTCTCCACAGAATGTCACTCTGAAACAGGAACTGCAAGTGTTCAAATTGACATGAACAAGTGAAGCAATCCCTCATTAACCCAAAGGCAGCTCAGACTCCAGGACTGAGATCCCCCAAATGAGTTGTACAAAATTTACTCAACATCCACAATCATCAGGTCATTACAAAAGGCATCCACTCTCATTAATTGGCTACAAGCTTTACAGAGGAAATCTGAGGGCAACAGGCATCTCCATCTACCCGGACATCCCTGCCACATCAACCACTGCAATCTTAGATGCTGCAACAAGCAGACCATGCTTACAAAACTCCTGCAACACCAGGCAGGACAAGCTTCCATGAGTATTCCAGGAACACCTCCCTACACCACAAGCTTTTTTACTTACCCATACCATTAATTGGTGGATGAGGCTGAATGACTGTGAAAAATGGTACACACACAAGAAATAGGAAGGCAGTACTGTGACATATTGCTGAATATAGGGGGTTTGAAGCTACTTCATTCCTGTACCTATCCTCTGGCAGTTGAAGGACCAGGGCACTGCTTCCAAGCAGTTCCTCTGTTTCACCAAGTGTCCTAGGCAAAACCTGGCACAAGCAAACCTGACAGGGCTACTCCAGGTGTGGTTTTGCTCCAAAACAAAAATACCTGTCATTAACAGGACAAACATTCATGGCAAGGAAGATGCTGATCAGCTCCACTTTAGGGTTGCTCTGTCAGAAGATGCATGAACACAGAAAAGTCCAGGAAACAGGTTAATGGCTTAGGCAAAGGACATCTCTATCTCCCTTGAACCAGGGATAGATGCAGCACAAGTAAATACAGAGCAGAGCTCAACGACCCTTCTCCATGCAGCAACCAACCATCCAGACCAAATCAGCAGCAATGAAGATGAGGTGGAGGTCTCTTATTCTGAAGGCTTTTAGCCACTTCTGCCCCAAGAGAGGACTTTTACGCAGATCTTTCAACTTGTCCTCCAAGGCAAGGCACCTTGTCAGCCTTCTGCCTTGATGTCAGAAATCACATGTGTGTGTAAGAGGAAATATTTGCTTGCTAGCTACTTTCCAAGCAGGTTGACCAAATCTTCCTGTTTCTCTGCACTCCTCCTATACTTCCCACTCTCGGCAGCTGCTTCAAGCATTCATGCACGCTATGAGCAACCAGGCACCCTTACACCAGGTTACTCACTTCTGAATATAAAGAGCCAAAACTTGTAATAAAATGATAGGTTACTAAAATTTTATGAGGATTCTCTCACCAGTTGCTGGTTAAATAAAAGATTTTGAGCACTATGGACATCACAGGCAGTAAAAATGAGTGATGAACACAATTAAAAACTCTGGCCCAGGCATCCCTCAGTCCACAAAGAGGTGAAGATATGTGACATGGCTCTAGCCACCTCCAGGGCTGGCAGAGACCATTTAAGCAATGGCATGCAAACCCCTTTGTTATTGGGAAGGTAGACGCAGAAACATGTTATGCTTCAGGGCACACAAATCTCTTCACCAAGAAGATTAAAACCAGGACATCCCGTCAATGGGGTCTGTGCATTCGTGGTCCCCCAGCCGTGAGAAAATGAGAGCTGACAGCAGTGTCAATACAAGCAGCCTGTCCTCTCTCCTGTTCACTAGATTTACGTGCCAACAATGCAGCCTGTGGTCATATCGTACCTACTATTTACACTGAGCTACCACAATCCTTCCTCTCGCTTCCTCTCCCACCTCATACCAGCCAGGCTTTTGGCAACTAGAAGAGTAACCAGAACAAATAGCCCTCCTGCTTCCCTGTTTGCAGGGGTGCATCCTTAACCCAGCATTGCAAATTCCATACTAATGAAAACACTAACCTAAGCATCTCTACCTTGTGCCAAACTTTCAAATAAACCAACCCACTTCAGCATGAATCTAAGTGTCCTACAGACCAGGGCTCCCATCATACTGACATGGGGAGATGCTCCTGCAGAGTAGCCAAGCAAGATCCCTGGTGTTGCTACAGACTGGCGCTGTGCTCTGCTTTACCACACAAGCTGAAAATGGAGGTGGATGCTGGGACCAGGTTCCCTTCCTCCCCACTGTACTTCTCATTGCAACCACAGCAGAGAATAGAATTAGAGCTACCTTAGAAAGGTGCATCTCAACTCATCTAAACAAAGCAAGAGCTGATACACGATTTTCCTGCATCCTAGCTCAGCATCTTATGCCAGTCTTCCATCACTCAGATTGTTTTTGCTTAGGATTGCACGATAGGCACATCTGCATCATCATCATTGCAGGCATTTCATAGCCCAATCTCCGAACTGTAGGTTTCTGGTCAAAGTAGCAACCCTTTGGAGGTGTCTGACGACTTGTTTTTTCCTCTCTCACCTATATCAGTTCATCTGAATAGCAGATGCTTCCTTTGTTAGTTTTGGTTTCTGTTCTGTTCAGAGGTCTGCTTGCTTTTCTTATTTGAGTTGCTCTTAACAAAAAGCCCAGCTCCAGGCTGTGGTATAACTCATGCATTAGGCAGCCAGCAGACTGTTCTTTTTGATCTGCTAATAACAGCTGGTTTTTTCTTTTCAATTCCAGGGTAAGTGAGTAGCTTAGCTCAGCCTCCAGGGAAAAGATATAGCAACTTCATATCTCAAACCAAGCAGAGTGCTTCAGTGCAAAGCTTGCAAAACACACACGGAGTTGGTGCCCTCCAGCACCTGCTCAGTAGGTGAAACACACCAGGGGACAAGCACACCAAACTGAGAAGGCTGACAGCTCCTCCCTCAGCTCTTCGCTTCAGAGGTGTCCCAAAAATCCTCTCAAGAACTCAAGGGAATCCAATCAGCATCCATCTCCCGGCTACTTCCATTAATTTTGATTCTAGACTTGGAAAGAAAATCACATGCAACTGAAATGAATCCAAAGA
>JANHGB010042395.1:60041-70582 GCA_026283785.1 Coracopsis vasa
GCTCAAAGCCCTGTCCAACCTGGCCTTGAACACTGCCAGGGATGGGGCAGCCACAGCTTCTCTGAGCAACCTGTGCCTCACCACCCTCATAGTGAAGAACTTCTTCCTAAAATCTCATCTAAATCTACCCTCTGTCAATCTAAAGCCATTCCCTCTTGTCCTGTCACTGCATGCCTTTGTAGAAAGCCCCTCTCCAGATTTCTTGTAGGTCCCCTTTGGGTATTGGAGGACTGTTATAAGATCTTCCCAGAGCCTTCTCATCTCCAGGCTGAACAGAAGTTGGGAATATCTATCTTCTTAAGGTTCCTTCTCCAACTGAAGCCACATGCCTTTGAGCTTTAGGGAGGACTTTTAGGTGTTCAGCAGTCACAATGAGGACAGCTGTCACTGTGGGAAGGCCATGGACCAGCCCCTGCTGATGCCTCAAGGATGCCTAACAGGGATCTGTGGTCCATGCTAAGGGCATCTTGTGCCTGCTGCCTGGATATGGGCTGGTCTCTGGAGCCATTGCTCACTGCAGCTCTCCCTCCTCTCTCTGCAGGCTGGGTAACTGCGATGTCACATCAGCCTGCTGCGCAACCCTCGCCACTGTCATGGCTGCCAAGCAGTGCCTTACAGAGCTGGACCTGAGCTACAACCCGCTGGAAGATGAAGGCATCAGGAAGATCTGTGAAGCCTTGAGGAGCCCCAGCTGCAACGTGCAGCAGTTAATGTGAGAGGTGTTTGTGGTCCTGCGTGTGTTCCCCGGCAGGTGGTGAGCTCAGGGAGGGGATGCAAGCACTGGCTCTCTGGGAATTGCTATTGAGGGCAACTGGTGGCCTAGGGAGGGGGTGGAGGGTCAGGTGCCATCTGCATGTTGCAAAACCTATCCTGTCCCTTCCAAGTGACCTGACCACAGTGCTTTGATCTGCTTTGGTCCATAGGGCCCAAGAACAAGGAGAAGGTGATGCTGGGGAGGGAGTAATATGGTCCTATCCTGTAAGGCGTGTTTCTGGCTGTTGGGCGAGTCTCTTAAACCTAGATGGGGCCCTTTCTGTTATATGATCTTCCCATACTGGTCATTTGTGCATCTTTCTCTTTCCTTAACGGAGGATGCTCACTAAACCAGCTTACCTTTCTGTTTGGGTTAGTTTGTACGACATTTTGTGGAGTGCTGAAGTGGACGATGAGCTGAGGGCACTGGAGGAGTCCAAGCCTGAGGTGAAGATCATTTCATGAGTGGTGACTGCCTAAGGAGAAACGTCAAAGCAACGTCCTTGTCTTAACCTGAACGTTTTTATTGATAAAGCTAATTAATTTAATAGAGAATTTGCTTGTACCAAAATACTTGTGGGTTCCCTGAGTGGATGTCCAGGGAGCTGACAAACCTTCTGTGCATCTCTGGATGTACTAACTCCAAGGCTCATGAAAACGTTGTTCATTTTCACTGCAGCATTACTATCCTTGAAATAAACAATTACTGGGCATCTTCTAGAAGTGAGTCTCTGCCCTTTAGGAGCTCATTAATCTTATAATCCCTTCTAATGCATTAGTCAGGCTTTAAAAAGAGCTCCTTTCCAAAGGCAGGAGGAGATCTACGTATTGTATTATTATTGGTTGGTGCTTTTACCAGGTTCCTGGGGAGGGCTCTCCAAAACCCAAGTGTTTTCTAATCTAAAGTGGAGCTCTCCCCTGCCTTTCCCTATAAGAGTTCTTGGAACTCTGATATATATTCCAGTATTGGCCAAGACAATAGAGAAGGAGGAAATGAGCAGCTGTTCAGCTGCATATTTTTTTTTTAAATTGATATCACTTGAAAAACAGTTTTCCTACAAACAAAAGATGAGTTTCTGCTAGCACGGAGAGTGATTAAATGGTTTGGTGTGTGTGCTAGGGCAGGAGCGGTTCTACAGGAACTATAATAAAGTCTGTTTGCAAATAATTAAATGTGTCATTTTTTGGCTTGTAAGAAGAAAATGAAGATATTTCTCCTTTAAGACAAATCCATCCCTCCTGAACTACAATACCACTATTAATAACTTGTTGTACACGATAGCTTTTGGTAAGCTCCTAGCGGAGAGCTTACCAAAGGAAGAGAGAAGGTCTTAGTCAAGGGCTCAGGTGGACAGCAAGCCTAGAAGGCTGGTGCCAGGGGACACTGACTGGGTTTTCTTACCCAGTCCAAGTTTTAATAAACCTTGTTCCAAGGAAAAATGCAGCTGTTCCACACCTGAAATACAAAAGAATTAACTTGGCTTTAAGAACGTAAGAGACAAACTTGGCATTGCCCTGTGGTGGCTTTGCAGGAATGCCAACAAAATCCTGATCCCCATCATCTCTCTTCCTAGAGCAGTCACTTGGTGTTTTATTCACTTGCAAATCCTGCCTGGACATCCACATTAAAGGTGTTCCCAGGCTTTGGCTTCAGATGCTCACACGTTCATACTGTAGAGGTTGTAAGTGGCTTTTCTTTGACTTAAGGAAAGCTTTGACCTAAGCGTATAGTTTCTACTATAGCCTCCACAAATATCAAGTGGCGCACAAGAAGTAGCTTATTTGTGTCTTCAGGCAGGTGTGACGGACAGGATTTACTATTTCCTCAACACATGTCTTTTTTAGCATTTTGGGCAACCTCAAAACCATTCCTTTTTGCTTTAAGAGCTATTTGGTCTTCTTCAAGGGCAGCAGTAGTTCGTGTGTTTAGAAACCTACCCATCCTGAGTGGCTCTTAAAAATAGGCTTTTCACATTAATGGTCTCTCCTGGACTTGGTGTGTGTGGGCTCATTTCAAGCTAGGGGAGAAGATAGGGCTGAAGAGGGACAAGAGACATGTAGGGGCATGAGCACAGAAAAATCAGGCATCTCAATGGGTGTAAAGACAGCACTCCAAGAGGATTAAGCAAATACTAGAGGTGGATTTCTGACAACACATGATGTGCTGGATAGAAGACAATGTCTGCGAGGGAGGTGAAGGTGTATCTATCTGTGCTGCTCCCAAAGCAGCCATGGTCAGGCAGGTTGAAGGTGAGGCAGTTTCCAGACAAAGCCTCCCTTGGCCCCATCTAGCAGGCAGGATGGGCTGAGGACTGTGTCAATCAAAGCCCAACCTGGGCCAAAGTATCCCAGAGCCAGCACCTGCCCGTTGGCAGTACACATTCCCTGCAGCATCGCCCGGGCTGGCTACCCAGCGGGTGGCACTCTTCTCTTGCACTCAGCTCAGGACACTGCTGCTGCAGCACTGCAGCCTGGGAAATGCCTCTTCTTCCTCTGCTGCAGGCTGAGGAGCACAGAGATGCACCAGCAGCAAGCCCCTGTAGCAAGAGACACTTGTGGTCATAAATAAAGACTAAAGCAATGATTTCTATTCCTTAAAACTTACCTGGTTTTATTTATCTATTAGTTGGCCCAACTCACTTCTCTGACAAACCTTGTCACAGCCATGTCTTTGTGAGAGCTGAAATGCAGAGCAATTTGCTTCCACATTTTAGATGTGTGGGTCTTCACCATTTTAAGCTAAAGTGAGTAGGCAGTAATTGAGCCACAACCCTTTCATGTGGGCTAAGGTATTAGGCTGGCAATCAAAGTCTTGCTCATACCAAATTCACAGCTGGAGCACTCAGCAGCTCCCGGGATACCACAGCCACATTCTGGTTCTTTCAGGGCGAATGATTGGGCCCGCTGTACCAGTGGTTTACAAATACTGACTTTCTATTAGCGAGGGTTAGGTTTCACCTGGTATAATGAAGATTAAAGATAAAATTATGAAGCCAAAATAAAAAGACCAGGCATGACTTTCAGTTTTCAGCAAATGCGAGAAGCTTAAAAACATGCTCCTTGAGATCAGATAGCAGAGAACTTGAATCCAGAGAGAGCAGGTTTGGATTTTACGTCTCAGCAACAGCAACACTGCTTTAGAGGGTGTTAAAACTTCAGGTTTCTGCCAGTAGTTTGGCGTTCAGCAGTAAACTTATTTTTCCATTGACGGCAGTGTATGACCTCAGGCAGGGTGGTCACGGTGTTCCAGTTAATGTTGCCAACAGCAATCAAGCAAAAATTACTGGCCTCAGGAACAGGTCGTACCCCACCTCAACCTGGTACTGGCTTTGAAAGAGCATTATGTCACAGCTGCCCTGACTGCTCTTTACTGGCCGGGGTTTTGGGGAAGGAGCTCCAGCACAGCAAGGCCTCAGGCACCAGCTTCAAATAACACAGATGCTAACAAACAGCAACTTCAGTGCTTCCAGTCTGGAAGGGGAAATCAAGCCAGCTGCGTTTGAAGGGTTAACCACAGCTCCAAAAACAGTGCTTGCCATCTGAGTCACTTCCAATCCTCTACTAAAATAGTCTGAAAGGGAGTTATTTCTTGCCTGAATTCCTCTTTTGCATAGAAAATTATGACTTTTCATTATCATTTCAAACACACCTTTCAGTCAGCTTAGCTCCACAGCTACCCCTTCCTCTCCAGCATCTCCTTTTCATGTCATCTATTTTACCAATGGGGAAAACACACACCAACAAAAAAAACCCCATAAACTAAGAGGGAAAGTCCCTCTCCCCATAAAGTAAGAAGAGCTTTAAACTACTTTGCCCATTCCCCTGCTCACAGCTGCAAACAAACCACAGGCATCTTCCCTTTCTCTTCCTGGGCCACAGCATCGCAGCCCCTCCTTCCTCACTTCTCCCACTTGTCTGGCACCCACACCATAGGTACTGGCAGGACACGGGTCCCCATGTTGGCAATGACTTACGAGCTGGCTGCTTTATGATTATGTCTTACCTCTCTCAGCTAAAGCCAGCTACGTCCACCAAGGGAGGAAATGCAGCCCCTAGCAGGAGGAAGAAACATGCTAGGTCAGCAGCCTGAGTGAATGATAAGCCTTTCCAAGCTAGAGGGCACCCCAGTGGCACAGGGGATTCAGGTGTACTGGGGGGGTGGAAACTTTAACTGGTCAATATTGTATCCTCACCTATCTGGTTTGCAGTTAAAGGCAGGTATGCAGTGGGAGAGGTGAATTGTTGGCAGTTCCTCAAGCCCTTGAACATGTTCCAGAGCAGAAAAGCAAACAAAGTCCTAAGAAAGGCTGCCTGGCCCTAGTATCTGCAGAAGGAAATAAAGCACCAGCACTGATGTTGTTTGCACATGCACCCTACAAACAACTGGTGCAAATCCTCTGGTGTTGCTCGCTGTTTCCTACCTCACTGGTAATTAGGAAATCCCGAGAACCACAACATGCCATCAGGACAGTGTACAGATCCAAAGTATCCTGCAAAGCCAGCTCTTCCCACCCTAACTTCCTTACACTGTACACATTGTTTTTTGCCTTGTTTCACACTTCACTTAGATGCTTAGTTCAGACCCCAAATATGCTTTACAGGTGATTAAATCACCTCTGCTTCCGGGTACAGGAATACTCCGCAGGCCATGCTGTAGTTGTCTAGGAAACATTGCTTGCCATGACTTCTAGGTTTAGTTTAGCTGATTGACTCCTTGTAGCTGAGTTCAATGCATCAGCTCATCTCTAATGTGCAGTAACCGCAAATCAAGTAGTGATGCTGCACTTGCTGATAATTGGAATATAAAGCACCAAAGAGTTTTCTCTGTGGCGCTTCCCACAAAGAGGGAAAATAAAGACTGGTTTGTTCATCTCTGGCTGCAGTGGGGAGCTGCTGCTTTCTTCCGAACAGGCTCCCAAGAGATCCACTCCCCCATCCGTGCCACAGGATGCAAAGCAAATCTAAATTAGATATGCTACGTGGCATGTCTCCTAACTGCAGCAGGATCAAAGATAGCTATAATCCCAACAAGGTGGGTTAGAGTCAGCTAATGAATGCTCTGGGGAAGAAATCTGGCCGGATTTGGCTGGCATGATGGAGAGCAAGCAGAGCTCCCAAGGCTGGAAAATCATCAAAGCATGGGTGGGGTAAGGAGTGAAAAGAGATGAGGGGGGAAGGAAAGCACTACAGGACGGTGTTTTGCCTCCTTTCTTACCTCCCGCCACAGTTCTTGGCTCTCTAATCTTCATGCGACTTAGCACCATCTTCTGAAAGAGAGAATCACTCCTGCTTTTCACATGGCTCATTCCCCCTAAGTGTTTAAAGCATCTTTAGGCTCCTGGATTTTATGTCTGCCATAAAATGGCATTGGCACAGCTGAGACTATGGATCTAGCTCTAGTAGCATGTGCAAAGACTTCCCATTTCCTGCTGGCATCCAGCTGCAACAGCCCCAGCTCCAACATCCACGGGACATACTTGTTAAAAATAAAACACAATGAGATCCTATTATTTTGGATAGAGAAAGAAGAGTTAAAACAATTGCATAGCAAAACCGGATGAAAAGCATGTTACTCTTAGCCCTCTTATTCATCATGTGCTTTTTATGGGCTTGTAGAGCTGAGATGACTTCACATATCAATATGGATTGGTTTCACCAAGAGCAGCAAGGGGTTATGGATGCTCTCCTACAAGCATCTAGCAGCTCAGTCTTTCTCCGTTGTGTCCTACAGTGCCTGCTGGGCCTTTTCCAGGAGCTACAAGGAAGCTGTATGTGGAGCAGCTCTCACTGTCACCTTGAGGCCAGATTTTCCAAGGGGGCATCCAAAACACCATCCCTCCACGGTTTTGCTGGAGTTAATTAGGCTGCATCCTCTCCACCACATTGTTCCCCACATACGCCCTGCTCTGAGCCAGCTTCATCAATACTGGCTCCTGTCTTGCTGAGCAGGGTGGCAACTTGTTCTTCTGGTACAGCAAACCAATTTCTTAGCACATCAGTGGTGGCATGGCCTATGTATGGTGACTTTAACCAAGGCCCATGAGCACTGGATTAGGCAGGATGGTTAGGGAGACATTCGGCTCCACTGTGTGCTCTTATCTAAGTATCTGCTGTGCAATCCATTGCAGGTTCTTGAAAGTAATGTCTGTCGGGTGAACAACAGCCAGTTAGCGAGTTTGTTTGAAAATGAGAGTGTCCACTGCCTCACAGAGAGCTCACTGGTGGTTAACAGCCTTAGGAGGCTTTTCTAGCACAAGCCAGTCAGTGAATGGTCTCCTGTCCCTCCCTTGCTCACTCGTGCCCTTGCAAGGGAGCAGGCAAGACTCCTTCGCCTTCAGGTTGTTATCACAGGAGGATGCCAGGGTCTAGTTGGTAATGCCAAGGTGTCCTTTGCTCACAGATTCTCCAGAACTTCCCTGCCCTGAAAGCCCACTCTGCACCATCAGAAATGTGCTGTTCACCTCACTGATGTGATGATGCTCAATTACTATTCCCTCTCCCCAAGACAGACATTGAATACTTTAACCTTCCTGCTATTGTGTGCATTGGGAGAATGCCCAAGGATCACAGATGTCAAGGCAGACATCTGTACTGGTGGCCTGGTACTTGCTGGGTGAGCACAGAGGCATTATGGGCACTTGTACCGATGGGCAAAATCTGGCTATGTTCTTTGCCGGGAGGTTCTAGGGGTCTGCTAAGCTTACTAGTGGAAGGAGGCTCAGAGTCAGTATAAGGACTGGTTGGCACAGGAGGAGGAGGTGGTGTTATAAGGCCCCATTCTAGGAAGAGGATTTGCTAGTCTAAAGACAGTATCTTGTTGCAGGTTAAATTAGTGAGTTAAATTTCTCTGTCAGTTTTAAAGGCTCCTCCTTTTAGTCCCATTTTTTTCAGGAATCAAATTATTGGGAAGTGCTTATTTAGAAGTGAGATTTAGGTCTCACCCACAGGAGAATATTTCTGCCAGTCACCTCCTGTTCTTTGTTATTTCTAACTCCAGCAGTGATTGCTGGTGGTATGTTTTGCAGTGTCCCACCCAGTCAGTGATGAGAAATCACAGAAGGAAATACATCAGCTTGTTCTGAGGTAAGGAAATCATGAATATTCAGGGTTTCTGTGCAGGAAGTTTGACCAAGCTGATTTCTGCTTTGAAGCTTGTTTTGGGATGCATAAACAAACACCAATTCCTTATCCAAAGCTGAGCACAGTTTCTTGGCTGCTCTTGCTTGCTAGAGGTGCGTAAAATGTTTGTTTTTCTGGCGTGGTTAGTGTTTTAGTCTCATCTTAAGCAATCAAAAAAAGAAAGACAGCAAGTGCTGTTTCCTACCAGATCTTTATTGTGTAAAGGCATGGACAGGAAGGGCTGCTCATACATGAGCTCCCCATCCCTTCTCCTTTCCAGATGGATTTAGTCCTCTCCTGAAAAGGGTGACAAAACTCTTAAGGATTTCCTATCCTAAGGGCACTGGATCCCTTCCTCTAGTCCTCATTTTCATTACCCAGGCTAAGCAAGGATGAAAGGCCATGCCAAACAATAGTGCAACAGACTATTTATCTTGGAGCAAAGCAACACAGAGAAGAGCCCAACCTAAGCTGCTGCCTCTTCCTAGGACTGTCAGGTTCTTTCCAAGGGCAGGTTACAAACTCTCCAGGTCTCTTTTTCCAAATTTCCAGAGACTTGTCTCCTGTTACTGAGACACATCAGGCTGTGACACCCGCCCAACAGACCAACAAGTCTGGCTTCTCCCTGTCTCTCCTCCTTTTCCCGATGTCTCCTTTGCCTGACTTAGACCTCCCAGAGTTGGCTCTACAAACTACAGGTCATTGAGTGGCTTTCTGCATGAACAGGCCTGCAAATGAGTGGCTATTTACTGCAGGCACAGCTGAAAGGAAGGCACAGAAAGCTCCTTATCTGACGAAGCTGCCTGCTGAGCCAACCCTTTCATGACTACTGGCCAGCACACTTCTCATCAGCACAATAAGCAAGTCGAGCTAGTGGCCTCCCAGATGCCAGTGTCATCATAGCAACCGAGCCAGTCAGGTGCTGATCCCATAACTTCACAGAGGGTTTTCTCTGGATCAAACCCAACAAGCCAGACCAAGTGAACCAGACAGGCATGGCCCTAGGCAGTAGAGTCTCATGGTTGCAGGAAAGAGCAGGATAAGGCCCAGGGAAAGGGATCAAAGTTGGGAAGAGATCTGGAGCAATCTCTGTAGGAGGAATTACTTACTCAGCCTGGGAAAGGATGCCTGAGGGACAGGACAGAGTCTGGAGAAGGTGAACAGAGAATGACTCTGCTGTTCCCTTCCCAGTTCAGGATCTAGGCAAGGACAAATTAAACCATAATGTGAAAAGTCAGCTAACTAAAGGAGATAGTTCTTGTGTTGGGTGGGAGAACTACTTGGTAGGGGATACTGTGGAAGCTAGCATCTGACACAGCTTAAACAATCAATTGAATGAATAAATGGAATTAAAAACATCACTGAGACTTATCAGAAGCAAGTAAGGCCCTGAACTGCATATGGCAGGAGGCTGGAAGAACATTGTGGGGAAAATATTACTGTGTGCTTAACCCAGTCTGATACTGTCCCCAAGCATCTGCTGTGAGGCATTGTCAGAAAGCAATAAGCAGAAGAGCAAGTGACCAGGAGGCAGCCAGCAGCTGTGAAGCAGTGACATATGGAGGACAGGAAGTGGGATGGAAAAAACAAGTTTGTGGGAAAATCTCAGGTGCATCACATTTCTAGTGTCCTTCCATCTGGGAAGGCCATGAGCTGCTTTGGGAATTGCTCTGGACAAAAGCAAGGCAATTCAGCAGATGCCTGTCTGTGTGGCAATAATAACAGACCTCTAACAATGTGGTACTGATCCTGTGAGCACAAGCACAGGTAAATAACACACTGACAAGACCCTATGAGGGAGACAAGATTAGTTCTGTATGTTCCCAGAACAGGGAAGGAGGGGCAAAGCACTGATGCATCAGGTCAGCAGCCAGCCTCACCATAGCCCTTACGCGCTCAGTTTCCACCCTCCATTGCCCCTCAGGGTACAAGTAGCCTGCGTAAGCTCTGGATGGCAAATTCAGATGTTGTCCTCTCATAAATAGGGCTGCTGGGGTGCTTCAGTTCTTCAGGCCACAAGCAAAACACAGCAGATGATAGGAATCACAGCACGCAACAGGGACCTTTGCTCCTGTTTCCAGGTGCATTAAGGAGAGCGGTGGTGCTTATGGAGTCCGTTGCTGAGGGAAATGAAAACACTGGCAGGCCAATTCCCAGGGAAACTGTTGCAAAACCTCTCCTCTCACTTGATCAAACGCTAGACATCTGCTTGCTTCTACTTTACCCATCTCCTAAAGCTTTACTGGAAAAGAAGCAATTGCAAGCCTTTCCCGTCCCCTCTCCTCCCTCTATGACTGGAAAAGACCTGGTTTCTTCTCCACTTACAGCCTGTGCCTCTGTTAGTGGCCATGGTTTCCAGTAAGATGAATTCCTTACATTCCTGGTGACCTTCCCACAGCTGGCCAGGGCTCGCTGCAGGAGAAGGAAGCCCAGGCACGCTGCTGTGCCGCACAGCACCACGGCAGGGGAGGGCTGGCTCGGCGACAGGGAAGAGGAGCCAGCACCAGCATACCAGCAGCAGCTGCTCAGCACAGAGTGGCTATTAGAGGCTCACAGCTGCTCCTCTCTAATTAGGAGAAGAGCCAGTGCATGCGGGGTGGTATGTTTATTCAAATACATTTGAGCGTGTCATCTTTGCTCTCGACTAAAACATAGCTGCGTGGGATTTT